>RXOD01004031.1:0-31192 GCA_005223375.1 Amoebophrya sp. AT5.2 | reverse complement strand
AAATAGGTAAAACCCCCCTTTAACAGATATCTGTCGTGCGATGGGTTTGCTTCGTCACTGTGTTACTTCTTGCAATAATTTTTCATTCTTTTGATTGATTTCAGCTTCAGGTAAAAAACGTAATACGTAAAAATCCAAGGAAGACTATAGCAGTAGAAAGACTACCTTCCGTCCACGTTAAATCCGGAGAGGGAGTCCAGCGCCAGTTTTGCATCGTACACGTCGTCGTACACTACGAAGGCCGTGCCCTTGGTCTCGGCCGTGTTGCCCTTGCGAATTTGCCGGATGCTCCCGAACTTGCCAAAAATGTCGTACAGCTCGTCGCTCGTGATCTTGTAGGGCAGGTTCCGTACGTACAATATTCGGTTCACCTCGGGCGGCAGCCGCACCGCCCGCCGCCCGTCGGGAGGACCTCCCGCGGCTCCGCCGAGGCCCATTTGGGAAGTGCCATGACTCGGGGGGCCTCCATTGCTTGAGCCTGAGTGGGGCGTTCCGCCGACAGGGGTCGGCTGCGCGAAACTGTCGGGAGTGGCGGCCTGCATCTATCTATTGCATCGCGATAAATGTTTGAATGATCGATACCCAACTGGGCGTGAAACAGAGGACTCTGTCACCGCGCCGGACTATTCTTCATAGGCCGCTGCTCTTCATGAAAGGCGGAGATTGACGATGGATGATGGTGATGCAAACAGAAGAGGCCTAGGCCGTGCGCGTGAGATTAGAACAGCAGATTTAGGAGCTGTAAGAGCACTGACTCCTCGTCACGATGGATCACTTATATCGTGAACTCGATGAGCGCGCAACGTCGGGCAGTGATCGAGACTGACGTCGGAAATGATCGTCTGAAGATAGAAGTACTTGTGATGCAATTCATTGGAGGGTCGGATCCATCGCTGCAGATTGATTCAGATTGATTCGCATTCGACAAAGATCGCGAGGCACTGAGAGATGACGAGGAATCTGCAAGCAACGTGTTTTCCACGGCCACGACGACGATCAAGAGGGGTTTATTCGCCTCACATCAACTCAAACACTTTTATCTTACTGCGGGCGGCGGCTTGCTCAAGGTCCGGTGAGCACTGCCTTTTGCAGTCCGGTTGTGGTTTCGGGAAAAAAACAGTCTTCGTTGAAGAAGAATGGCTTGTCCAGATCAGTGTCACACTACCCTTGGAGGGTTTACGAGTGGCTGCTGCTGCCGCGCCAATCCCCCCGAGAAAACTACCGCGCCGGGAACAACGCTCCCCTGGACAGCCCCAACTGCCCCCAAAACCCCGCCACCTCCCGCTACCTCGTCGCCGCGGCCCGCGTTTTTTCCAACGATGCGGACAAACGGCCACCGCGGCAGGAAGACCAGCCGCCGCCCCGCGGAAAAGACGTAGCAAAGCGCACTCACCATCACGCAAACGTAGAGCGCCAGGAAAAACAAGTGAATCGACGCCTGAGCAAATCTTCATAAAGGGTGAGTGCGGAGACGAAGAGAAACAATAACAAACCTTCATCCGCTATCAACAAGTATTAAGACTACACACATGATTGTATTGCTGTACACTCGCCTCCTTCAAAAAGACTTCTCCCGACGCCCCACACGAGACTCCACTGCTCGGCACCGAAAGCGCCCGATCAGGCCTCGTCGTGCGCAGGTCAGCGTCCTAGTCCTACGTGTACGTACGTAGTTGTAGTTGCACTAAATATTTATATTTTTCTTTATGTCGTTCGTTACCGCACGGGGGCCGATCGCTAAGACGGCGTACGTGAGCAGCGGCACGCAGTAGGCGTCGTGTCCGGGTGAGTACGCGAGGTAGCCGCCCCACACGTGAATCCCGATAGCCAGCGCGGTCGACACCGCCGCGACGGAGCGCAGCTCCGTGATGTTGCCCCCGCTGCGGTCCCCCGCGATGTTGGCCCCCGCGCCCGCGCCTGCCGCCTTCAGTCGGTAGTACACTTGCAGCGTGAAGTCGCCGACGGACACCACCGTCCCCACGAACACGTAGGCCAGCATTTCCGAGCAGATCGAGTATTCACCCGAGTTGTACTTCAAGTGCCCGCGCACCGGATCCCCCCAGCAGCTCGCGCCCACGACCACGCACGCAAGCCAGACGAGCACCGGCGGAATCAGGAACGGCGCAAACAACTTGTACTTCTCGGTCGCGGCCACGTCGGTCGAACCCGTCGCGGTCGCGAGGTCGGCGAAGTACCGGTCCATGCGGTCCAAGAAGTAGAGCGAAGCGACGCAGCAAAACGCGATGAAGAAAAACAGCAGCGCGATAGTGAAGGCCTCCGCGACACGGTCCTCCGCGTTGGGGTAGGCGGGGTGCCGCGGATTCTCCCGCTTGAAGTGCTGGTAGTGCTCCGAAGCCTGCGCGGCCGACGACTCGGTGGGAGGGGTCGCTGGTGCGGCGGTCGCAGCGGCCGAAGGATCCGCTCGATCCCCAACCACCAGATTCGAGCGCAGGCGGCGGCTTCTTCGATGTCCGCCAGTGAACGATTTTCTCCGCAGCGAAGAAGATGTCCTTGATGAAGCGGAGGCCCGAGCCGCATCCGCAACTTCCCTGCGGAGCTCCACCGAGCCGCCGCTCCTCGCAAGCACAAAGGCGACTACAGCAGCAGCTAGGCGGGGGCGCGGAAAGCCTCTCATCGTCTCAAAAGTTCCGCCACGAGTTCGGGCGGAAACTACGACGCACTTTTCAAGTCATGATTATGTCTGCTCTCGTCTCTCGCTCCGTTCTGTTCCTGATCGAGGAGTCGATGCAGCGATTTTTTTTTTCTCATTCTCCTGCTACTTTCTTATACAACCTTGTCGCACTCGTCTTCTGGTTCTTCTCTGGTATTGCCGTGAGCAGTATTGATCCTTGTCGCTCCTCCTCCTGATAGCGATACTATATCGCGCAACTACGCGGTTGGCTGAGGGCCGCGGCGAGCGCCTTCCTCATACGAGGCCAAGTGGCCACACGGGCCGTGGTTGTAACTTAAATCCACAACAACAGAATCTAGACTGGTCACCATGTCAGGAGTGCTTCCAATCTTGCACCCAGATTCACTTCGCGATACAGTTCAAGGCCCTGGCGCAGTAAAGGTGTAAAACACGAACTCCAGCACAGCAACAAACTTAGGTCCTAATTAAGTATAGCATGTTTGTAAGTACCTCTTCATCCTCTGCATCTTAGCACGTCCGCTCTCTTGGAGACTGATAGATGGATAGATACTCCACATCTTTTTTTTTCTTATAGTTATATCCACATCACTCAATCAGGTGTTGGTTCACAGCGTTGAATCGCAATCGATGGATCACGACTCCGCATCCAGATTATTCATGTCTTCCTCGACAACTGCATTGAGTGATTCTCCCTGATCGAACTCGTCCGGTCCTGAAGAGTCATCGCCCGCAGCCACGTCAGGTTGTTTGTCGCCCTCTGCCTTCCTGCCGATTCGCGTGCGCGCCCTGGTGGTTTCCGCCGTCGAGCGCCCCGGCGGCACCACCTCGCCGGGTTTATCTCCAAGCCGTCCGCTTCGATACCCAGACTCGAGATCGGCGTCGTTGCGGGTCACGAATCTCACCCCCAGAATGGCCCGCGCCCATTGCCGCGTTTTGTCGCTGCAGTGCTTCAGGGAGGGAAAGGGAGCGGGCAGCCCGTCGAAGGTCCGCAGCGACCAGTCGAAATCAACGTTTTTCATCTGCGCATTTTTTGGAAGGAGGTCGTGATGAACAATTGATAATACATCAATCCAATAGCTACATACGGCCGCCATGGATTCGTTTTTTATTATGGCGTATGAAGGGCAATAGATTTACCGATACCGACATCGTGCAAAGTATAAAAAGTCACCTTCTCATCGCCGGTGTCCCGGAGAAAGTCCCGATATCGCACATGCTCGGTTTCGTCCGGTCCCAGCTGCAGAGTCGCCAAAGGAGAGCTGAACATCTCGGCGCCGGAGTTGTGGTTCTCCTTGGTTTTCGCCTTCTTCCGCAGCTTTTCCTCGAATGCTTCCTGGCGCACCATCACTGCCACCGTGCGCAGGATTACCCGGTTGAACAGGCGCTGCATCGTGGAATCCAACAGCGGGAGAATGGGCACGGAGTCCGCGTCCGGGGCCACGGGGTCCAGGAGGTCGAGCACCATGCGCACGATGACGAAGAAAAAGTTGAACATGAGCATGTAGGCGAGGCCGGAGAGGAACGCCTGCGTCCCGTCGATAACCTCCTCCTCGTTGTCGGTGACCCCTTCGAAGTACGGCTGTTCCTTGCCGGCGATGGTGCCCCACAGCGCCGTCCCCGGGGTCGCGCCCGTACGCGCCAGGGCGTTTCCGCACGCGGTGGACTGCTTGATGAACTGAAACACGTAGAGAATCACGATCGCCAACCACATGGTGTTGTACACCACCCGGGGCAGCAGCTTCGCCTGTTCCGCGATGAGTTCGTTTTTGGCGGCCACCAGGTCTTGCCACGTTTTGATGTTGAAGGACACGATGGGCGGGTCGTTGGTGTGCTGGAGGTGCCGCCCCCGCATGATCACGTCGAGTACCCCCTCGCTGGCCCACTGCGTGACCGCGGAGCCCCAGTGCTGGGCGCCGCGCAGGTGCGACATCTTGCCCATGAACGCGTGGTTCTTCCACAGCAACTGGTGCTTGCGGCTCGTCAGAATCCGGGGCTGGATCCACCGATGCCAGTCGATGGCGTCCATCAGGCCGTACTCGCACAGTCCGTACCGCTCGATCATGAACGGCACAAACGCCTCCACGTTGTAGGTGATGGGGTTCAAGCTGTGGTAGAGGAAAATCGCCAGCATCCCCGAAAACCGCGCCAGGTCCAGCGCGTTCCCGACAATCGCCGCCGGGATCACGACTTCCTCCTCGACGCTGCAGTCTGCCTCGTCGTCCGCTTTGTTCGAGGAGCGCGCCGCAGCCGCTCCTGCTTCGTCTGCGCCACCGCCCACCCGGACGTTCACATCATCCGGCTTCGCCGCGGCTTGCTCTTGGCCGCGCGGCCCTTCTTCACGGCCGCCTTTTGGACCACTGTCCTTCTTCACCTTCGCTTTGAACAAGTTGACTTCGATCGCGGACATGAGGAGAAACTGCGTCAAGATCTCGCTCAACTCCTCGTTGAAGCGGAACGTCATGGTCCAGACGCGGCGGAAGTGCTGGAAGGCGGTGTTCACGAAGAAAACCGCGAAGAACACAGGCAGCGAGGTGACCAGCAGGTTCGGCACATGGTCGCGCGTGAACGTCTCCGCCTCCAAGCAGCGCAGCGCATAGTGGTCCCCGGGCTTCGCCCGCGCGCAGGAGTCCGCGACCCAGACGTAGGCAGCCAGGATGGCGCTGGACAGCAGGATGTGGTAGAGGAAAACCTTGTTTCCGTTCATGGTCGGCAGATTGTCCGTCGCGCCCGAGTGCGGCGCGCGGTAGTTTTGCGGATTTTTCACCCACTCCCGGAGCCTGTACCACTTGCGCCGCAGGTAGTAGTAGAACTGCGGCGGCGCGGCGAGGAAATCGTCTGCGTCCTGGTTGTAGGTGTGCAGCCCCGGTGTCTGCATGAAAAACATGGAGGCGTTGTCCCAGCACTGCTTTTCCTGGGACAGAATCACCTCCGCCAGCGCCTCGTACCCTTCTTTACGCGCGTGCTCCGCCATCAGCCACGCAGGGCCCCGCCGGTTCGGGAAGGTGTGGAAGAGGGAATCGCGCTGGTTGATGGGGTCCCGCCCCTCGGCGGGGGTTGGGTTCCATTCGTGGACGTGCTGCAGCGGCGCCTTCGGCGTGTGCAGCCGAGTGATCAGGAGTTCGGACAGGCGGCGGACGTCGTCCAGCGTGAGAAAATCCGCATTCACCGACTTCACGAGGGAGGCAAAGTCCACCTTCTCGTAACCAACCACCTCCCGGCCTCTGGGCTTCGAAGTCGAATCCTCTTCCTTTTCCTTGCTCATTTTTCCTCGGAGTAAACGCTCTTGTGCGACGAATATCCGACAATATCGATGGAAACAAACCAATGGACCAAAATAAACTGTGTGTGTATCAGGGTCAACCAAGCAACAGCTTAAACAGGTGCAGGTCGTAAGGTAATTGAACTTATATTTATATAATGCAAGTGACACGGGACCAGGAGCATCAGCAATAGATACCAATGCCTTAGCTTCCTTGCCGGTGGGGCTGGGGGTGCTCCTTAACTACCAGCTGCAAAAGTATTACTTACTTACTTCTACTTTGGCCCTCACTCAGCTGCAAGCTTTTAAAAGTCGACACAACGACCGGATTGGGTAAGGATACATATCACCGAAGCAGCGTGCCTCGTGCTTAAGAAGTTATTGTGGCCGAAAGTGATAGCGATACGAGCAGATGGTCGACCGACGACCAATTGGCGGAGAGCGCACGAGAGCCGCCCGAGCAGCACCACCGAAATGAGATCGGGACCGATATGGAGGCACTGCCGAACAGGTGACGCCCAACCGAGAGCGGAACCGAAGCACTGACCGATGGGGACGAGTAGACACGAAAAGAAACGCGAACAGACACCACTCCGTGGTCGATCTCGATGCTACTTCTACTTCGACCGACGACCAATTGGCGGAGAGCGCACGAGAGCCGCCCGAGCAGCACCACCGAAATGAGATCGGGACCGATATGGAGGCACTGCCGAGCAGGTGACGCCCAACCGAGAGCGGAACCGAAGCACTGACCGATGGGGACGAGTAGACACGAAAAGAAACGCGAACATACACCACTCCGTGGTCGATCTCGATGCTACTTCTACAGTATCACTCCTGTAGCAGCTACTAGCGAGTTTTTGCTACATGAGAAAGACAATTCATGCAGCACTCGCACGTTGCCACAAGCAGAAACGATTTTCGATTTGGTACAATAAACATTGTCCTTTTACAAAGTTCAGAGCACGACATACCAGGTGTCAAACAAAGCACCAGCGAGATCAATGAATGTGTGAGTCGATCCATCGAATCTAATTCGCAATCCGACGCGAGAAGATTCGCTGCCTGCTTCCCTCCAACCATCAAACCATAACGAATAGAAAATGCGCCTTGGTCGTGGTCCCTCAAGCTCGGTCAACAACAGAGGGAATCCAAACTTTCGCCAATGTCCTCCTGCTCTTCCACCGTGAGATTGTTTGTACTCTCAGACATGAGGAGCGTTCGATTGTTTTTGCCGCCAGGGCTGGGACTTGCAATTGGAGTTGTAGTCGGCGTCGTCGTCGTCGAGGAGGAAGCCGCGCTCGAGGAGGTCGTGCTGCTCGAGGAGGTCGTGCTGCTCGAGGAGGTCGTGGGGGAGTCGTAATTGTCCCACTCGCAGCAGCCGTTGTACAACGTGTTCCCAGTAGTGGGACACGTGGCGGGGTCGATTATGGACGAGCACCCCCACGCCCCGTTTCCCCGCTTCCCCGCGCACACCGGGTCGAGCACGCGGCTCTTCTTCACGTCGCACATCGGCCGGGGCTGCCACTCACAACAGTCTTTGTACAGCAAGGACCAGTGGCAAGAGTTTGGGTCCCTCAAAGTTGCGCAAAGCGCGTTCCCGCACCTGTTGCGCACCTCCAGCCGCTTATTGCAGAAATTTTGGCCGTTGTTCAGTTCCGTGACAGACTTCTCCCGCGGTGCCGCGCTTTCATCCTGTGGTGTCACACTTCCATCAGAGCCGATGAAGTAGGAGGCGGCGCTGGCGTGATCGTGGCGTGTTTGTCTTGATTGTGGTGCGTCACCGCTGCTGCTGCTCCCGCTTTCTTCGTCTGCGACCGCGTCGGGGGCCGCACCTCGAAGCGAAGATATGCTTGTTGATAAAGGCCTGCGAGCGTCGTCGAGGTCGATGGCAAAAGAAGTACTAGCTGCACCTGCTGCCGCGGCTACAGCGAGCTGACCTCCGCGAAGCCGGGGACATCGCATTGTCATCGTCTCGTTTTCGTTGCTAAAGACGAGGGCCGGCTCCGCCGATGGCACACCGCCCTGATGAGGATGATGATTTTTTACCCAACTAGGGGTGTTCGTTGATCCCGACAGTGACCAAGTGCCGAGATCTTAGGATCGAGCTATCATGTTCTCATTTTTATTTTCCATGCCTCAATGGAAGAGAAGCTCCCGCGGCGCTGGCCGCTTCGAAAGTGGCATCTTCACAACTACCGTTGTCCGTCAATAGATTGGCGCCGGGTCGTCGTGCAAGCGTTCTTGAGCCGGCGAATAGCGCTGTCGTGCTGTTCTCCTTGTCCTTCGCCAGCCCTTTATAGCAACGAAAAGAGCTGGCATGCCATCATTCGTCATACTGACTTTCGGAAACTTCCGCCCGAGCCATGCTATGGTAGGATTTCTTTCAGCATTGTGCGCAGGGACGAAAAACAAAGAAAAAAGAGGGTCGGGGGCCGGTATCCGGCAGAGACAATGACAATGCACCGCTTGAGCCAAAAGGGAGTCCTCGATGATGATGAATAGGCCATTTTCCTCTCCGATCATCTCTCCTTTCCACTGCTGCTCTTCCATGTTTTTCTTCCTCTCTTCAGCATTGCGGCAGCGAGGCAGCCGTGGTTCACTCAGAAAACATCATGTGTCCAATCGAATCTGCAGAACTCCGAACAGTGACGTCGGCGCTCCAAAATTATCTTGCAGGCGAAACAGAAAGAGGACGCCTGCTTTCTTCGACCTGCTTAGACGATCGCGCGCTATTCGTTTTTCTCCTGTACATCCATCGTAGCGCAGGAGCTACCAGACAGTTATAACATAGCCACAAAAGATTTCTCGGCCCGGGCCCCGTGCCGGACACTACTACAAGGCGGTTTTTTGTTCCGATGCATCACCCCGCCCGAGCGACCGTGCACTTTTCGCTGTCCCCGATGCGTGTCCAAACAGACACAGAGCTGCAAAACAAATTCGTATATACAGGGTTCAAGAAGTAGGGGAAGTCTTCGTCTTGGTCGAAGAAGAAGAAGTGGCAACTCAAGATGTCAAAACTCAAAATTCCCGCCCATTGATTCATTTTCGCATCGCGAGTAGAGTCGTGCTCGTGCGTTTTATTAAGAAAGTTTTTAAATGAAAACTTGCTACAACAACCCGGCACTTCTCCCTCTGTGAAAAAGCGATGCCCACTTGTCGTGGATTCTCATGGATAAGAAAGTTTTCCCGAACTCTTGACGAATCTGCGTCTGCGCTTTGGAAGAAGCCGAGCTTCTTGGCTCTACTTCAGCACGCTGCGGCTTTCCTCGTGGTCGCTATTAAGTTTATTCTTTTTACACAGTGACAGTGAGTGGGTAGCTCGACATTTTACAGCTCGTAACAGTTTTGAACTTGATGCAGGCGCAGCGGTCATGGATGGTCGTGGTGGAACGAATGGGTGTCGACGTGTCGCTGTCGCTAACAGAAGCAAGTGCCCGTGGCGGATCGCTCCGCCGATCACAGTCGGTCTTCGAGCTTGTCTGCCTCCACCTTGTTGTTTTGCTTGCGCAAGATCTCGCGGCCAGTGGCTTTGTAGTCGAAGTCGCAATTGTGATCTTCCGGCAACCGGTGCGCGCTGCAAAAAACGTACCCACACCGGCACTCGATACCTGTCGAGCGATGGTCAAGCGACCGATGCCATTTGCTCCTGATTCGAGACCAACTGTCTTGATGAAGAAAACAAAGAGTATTCGTTGTGCCAGAAAGAGAAACTGCATTTTTTTATCTTATCCGGTCTCACCTAGCCAGTGAACGCTTTTTTTTTGTGCAGGGAATCAATGGGATCAGCCTCGAATAGAAGTAAAGAAATAGTACCTGCGAGTCCGCATTTTTTGTTGCATATCCAGCATCTAGTTTTATTCTCCTGTACTGGCCGCTCCTTTTTTTCCTCGCCTTTGTCTCCCTCTCCCGCTGCCACTTTCTCGTCCGTAACGACCTTCTTCTTTTCCGCTTCTTCCGCTTCCGTCTGCTTCTTTATTATCTCGGCCTGGTCTTTCTCCTGCTTGTCCTTGAAGCACTTCGAGCAGTAGTTCTCCGTCTTCGGATTACCCTGAAATTAAGTGACGGTGGAACAATTTGCATCATTGACTTGGACAATAAATCGAAGCCCACACCACAATCGGGGATCAGGAGCTTCTGAGATGATAGATGACGATGATGAACATCTACATTCAAGTGAATTGAATTTGAAGAAACTTCTAGGTACCCAAAACCCGCAGCCGCCTGCACAGCGTATTGGGTCGGCTGATTTCTCGTCCTTCGCCGCCTCGCACTTTACTCCGTCGGTCGACGCCGCGGCCGCTGTCTCTGCTCCCGTTGCGGCCACCACGCCCTTGACGAGGAAAATCGTGGCCCCGCTCGCAATCTTTTTGTCCGCCAAAACGTCGTCGTCCGCGAGCACCTTACCTGGGGTCAGCCACAATGGAATAGTAGCTATACAGAATAAAAAATTACAGAAGCGAAAGTCAGGACTCGTACTCGCGCATGCGCTCCGAAGACAGACACTAGGACAAAAACGAAGTAGCTCGGTGGACAACTACGAAGTAGGAATACCTTTGAAGACTAGTTTCTGCACTGCCACTGGAAACCTCTGGTCCTTGTCTGCGATTAGGTTTTTGAGGTCTATTACTTTCACGCAGGTGGCTGGCGCCCCGACGGAAAGCGGAGCGCTGCCAGAGACCTTTATGGTGTACGTCGCGGTCACCGTCGGAGCGTCGCTCATCGCGTTCTCGTCTGCTGCGGTCTCGGTTTGATCGCTTGATACAGCGGCGCCGCCAGGGGTCGTTGGTGGTGCTACTACAACAGCTGACGCTCCTGAGGACGACGCGGCCGTGGTAGAGGAACTGCTGCTGGCCGGCTGGTCTTTATTCAGAGAGCTGTTCACGCCTTCCGGCGGAGGACTTACGTCTGGGGTGCCCGACATTCTTTCCTCTGTCTCGTCCTCGTGAAGATCCTCCCAAATAGATGCGGCTGGCGCTGGAGCTGGTGCCTAAAGCTTAAGCGCGCTTTTGATACTCGAGGTTTAGCCAAGTAGATGAAAGTTTCGCTGTCATCCGACGAGGGAGAGAAAATGGCGGGAAGGCAAATGCCTGATCACGATCTTCTCGCCAGGATTGAGCGAGTGCCGTAGAGGTCTGTCGCTCTCACTGATGACCCACCCCTGATACTTTAGCTCTAGGTGCACTTAGCCGCACTTGAAAAAAAAAAACTACCGCGCGGTCGATTGATGGTGTCGGATGACTGTCGTCGCGGGAACAACAAGCTGCAGAATGCAAGAGCAAGTCGTCTTCTAAAAAGTCGCTGTCGCTCTACTACTTTTTAAGTACTTTAGTACTTCAAGTTCAACGTTCGGACACGGACTCGGTGAGATATATTTATAGAAGGAGGTGTGAAAACAATGGGTTCCTGGTTCGATTGGTGCGGAAAAATTCAGATTCGGATTCACGAAACGTGATGGTGATGAAGAGGTTCATAATATTGCTGAAAGTAGTGGAACCAACTAGCTTTCTTCTCTTCCTCTTGTTGCTCGGGGCTCAAGCTCGATACATAGGGGGATCGACCGATATTTCTTGCACCCAACCCAACGACGTCGATAGGGTTGGCGCGGCGACATACCAAACGAGGTTTGCTCTTTTGTTCGACCGATCTTCATCGACTTCATGATGATAGAATGATAGGATTTGATGTTGTGATGAACCGATTCATTTTGTTTCACGACCACCGATTGCAAGAACATGGAGCAGTAGTCCAAGCGATCAACGAGGGTTTCGCGCTCAGACGACCGGGACGGGTAGCTGTTTATGCTGGTTGCAGTCATTTGCAAGTACATCAAAAGTACGCGTTCATATGTTGATTCCGCGATTATCTATGCGACGGCACATCGCTCTGCTGATGTCACAGAGTCAATGCGCCACAGCCGCCCGGCCCTGCGGTGCTAGCTCCTGAACCCTATTTCTCGCCTCCAGCACGTCATCGATCGATATAACCGACTCGTCTCTAAACGAGATTCAAGTTGGGCAAAGCCGCCGCCCCAGCATCAAGACAAAGGCCTCCCGACAGAGTAGTTTACTTCTTTCTGCCTTTGCCTCCCTTTCTTCCACCGCCCTTTCCACCGCTCTTGCGCACCGCTCCGCCTCCGCGCGCGGGTTTTCCGCCCCCGCCTCCGCTCGAGGCCTTTACCTTCTTCCCAAGACCGCCGTCGCGATCCACGCGCTCGAATGTCTTTAGAACCGCCGCCGTTTCCGTTGCGCTAGCGTTTCCCCCACCTCCACCAGAAGATCCAGAAATCAGCTTTTTCTTCCCGCCCCTCTTCTTCACGGTACTCTCGTCCTTGGCCTTGCGATCGAACTTACCCCGCGAGCCGGAAGAAGGCTGTGCCCGCTTCAGCGCCTCATGCAACCCCTCCTTGCCGCGCTTGGAATTCGCGCCCTCGTTCACGCCTGGGGTTGGAAATGGAATTTATTTTTAAAAAACAAGATGAAGCAGTCAAGCGATTTCGAGGGGTCAGTTCGCTGTGCTTGGGCTGAGCCTGAAAATGGGGCGGTGCACGTGCATCCCATGTTCAGGCTCAGCCCAAGCACTACTTTCATAATTCGTTCTGCTGTAATCAGTAGCCTAGTATGCCGAGAGAAAATAAACTCGTCCGAATGCAAGAAGATCGATTTTTTATTAGTATACCAGTTTTCTCGAGTGACACCGGGGCGAGTTTGAATCCCGCTTGTTCCACTTTGTTGCGCATCTCCCTTAGTTTTTGTTTTGCCTGGTCCAACTTCTTTTCTGCCTTTTGTTTTTTGAAAGGATCTTCCGTCGGGTCGGCACCCTCCTTCACCTCCATGCACCACTGTGCATTTTCCGCGTTTTGCTTCACCGACTTGTACCCGTAGCGGCGACTCCAACCGCCGACCGTCTCGTCCCAAACCATCTTGGGCCGCTTCTTCTTCTCAATACCCCGCTCCTTCGCGAATTTCTGTTTAGTGGTTTGTTTTTGGATCGAACAATGAATTCATCGTCATTCAAACCAATTTTTTGTATGGCCCGGGTTGGCGAATCGGATGGTAAAATCGATTTTATTGTAACTCTAACTCGTCTTTGTCCTATCGGGGGGGATTGATCTTTCTTTTGGGTGAACTTCTCCTACGCTAATCCTTCTGACTCTGAGCGGATGAATAATTAAGTGTCGGTGAGCGGTACCTCCCATCTGGTCATTTCTTTCTTTTTCGGGACCGGTTTTTGTCTCGGCAGGCGGTAGGCTTCTTTGGGCGAATCGAAGTGGCCGCGGAGGATCCCCACGGTCCCGGTCTCGTGGCTCTCCTGCGGCAACACTGTGAACAACTTGTTGACAAGCAGTTGCACGTTGTCGCGCGTCTTCGCCAGAAAAGACGAAGCACCACCTGAAGAACCTTCCCGTTCTCCTTCTCCAGAACCGGTTACAAGGCCCAACGTGGTCTTTCGCTCAAACGGGGTGATATCGAAGGCCGTCATGTCCTGAAAAACATACGTCAAATTGTCCTCCTTGCCCTCCGGAACGGCAGAACGCAGCTCCGCAACCGCCGTGCGTTCCACTATCTTCGGAGCGGCCTCGTTCGCTGTAGCGGGGGCCGAAGACTTCTGCTGCCCACCTGCGGGCTGCTCCTGGAGGAGGACCTCCTTCTTCTCGACATTCGCGTCAGCTGCGGGAGCAGCTGCGATCATCGAAGCAGCTGCCACCTCCTGCTCCTGTTTCGGCTCCCCGACGGGTGCTTTTACTTCTGCCTCGGACATGGTCGCCTTCGCGGTTGGTCGTAGCTCTCGAAAAAAAGTCGTGTCGTGTTTTATATTCTGCGACAGCTCGTGCTACGTATGTCGTGATCGTCTGCCCAGAGAATCAGTATCAGTATCAGTTTCAGTATCACAATCACGCGTACCAGAACTAGTAAGTGGAGCAGTTGCACCGATCCTGTTCTTCTTGAGGAAGAGATGGAGATGGCCGCTCAAAAAGATTATGATTGAGATTCATTTACTTTTACGCACAGAGGGACAGAGGGACTAGCATGAGAGGCGCACGGCGAGCGCACGACAGAGCCAGAAATGATCGCACGCGAAAGGGCAACCGATGATGGATTTCAAATGATCCCAATACGACGTCTTGATCAAATTTATTGGTCGACACGACAAGATCAAGGCACGGTGGTCTCAATCTGAGCTGCATGTAACATGAACTTACCGCGACTGGGTCAGCGTCTGACTCGCTGATAGTCTAGTTCATCTACAGATTCTTTCGCTGATAGTTTTTCTCTGATACGATTAAACATTCACAAAGTGGTCCTCAATCGATCATGGTTGGGTGGCTTGCGATTGGTTCGACGTGTCGATCTAGCGGCTTCACTTTCACTTTCAGGTTTCAGTTTCACGCCCGTGCGATGCGGAGGAACTCCTCCTCGGAGACGAGGCCGTCCCCATCTCGGTCGGCCTCCTTGATCATCTCCATGAGCTCTTCGTCGGACATGGTCTCACCTGATGTATTGAGAAGGTCAAAGAAGTACTTCTGGAAGTCGAGTAGACACTACAAGTACAACTCCGTAAGAAAGTTACGTACCAAGCTCCTTCGCGACGGCTTTTAGGTCGTCGAGGCTGATCTTCCCCGAGTCACCCTTGAAGAGGAGGAAGGCTTTTTGTATCTGCGCCTTGGTGTCCTTCTCACTCATCTTGGTAGTCATTGCAGCCACAAACTCGTTGTAGTCCAACTTCTTGCTACCTGCCGCGGGAAGTCGGGATATTGATGGGAAAATTCAAATGCAAATTGATTGGGATCCAACTACTATGCCCCCGTATGTATCTGCATGCGGCCTCCGTCCCTACTCATTGTTCGAAAATTCAGGCATTTCCGAAAATTCAGGCAAGTATTTCCTTTCCAAAAATTCAGGTGGGATTTCCTCCGCCTTCAGGGGTCTTATTTCCTCCTTGATTCTTTTACTCAAAAAAACAGTGTGTGAAATACAACGCATTCCCTCACCAGAAGTACCTGCGTCGTCGCCGCCATCGAGACCGGACACCAGCTTTTTTATCTCCTCCTTCCGTGGCTCGAAACCTTTCCGAAAATTTCGGATGTTGATTGACGGGCCGCACTCACTTGATGTTGCAGGAGCGAGCGTAATGAAGGTGGACTACAAAGGACAAACACGAATTTGTTGAAATAGAAATTCTTTTTTTAATGAATGTAGGCGGAGAAGGAGCTGCATCTGCACGACCAGTAGGAGCAAGTACCTAGTGCCCTAAGTGCGACCTTCAGCTCCTTGGCGTCGATTGTGCCCGAACCGTCGCCATCGAACAAGTCGAAGGCCTCTTTCAGCTCCTGCTTCTGCTCTTCGCTAAGGGAGAAATCGACGCGCTTTTTCGCGCCCTTCCCCTTGTTGCGGGTAGGTGAAGACATCGTTTTCGTTGGTTTGATGAGTGAGTGTCTACTGGAAGTACTTCTCAGTTTTACTTTTCCGAAACGATAGCAAAGGCCTTGCTTCTCTCCGATTTGTGTTTCATCGACTTATCATCTTGCACTCGTGCGTCGCTTTCGCTACGATTCGCCGCTTCTCGATCGATGAAGCTGCATGTCCACCTTCACGTACGAAGCAAGTCGAAATCTCTCCAATTGCCTACTCTCGGGGACGTCCTTTTCGACGCTGGCCGATCCTTACCATTTCCACTACAGCGCTGCTTCAGAAGCACCCACGCTCACGAGTCTCCTCGTCGTCGTGGTCGTCCGGCTTGGTTTTATATAGAGGTGCTGTTGTAAGTATCTTAATCCACAAACAGAATAGTGATGCGTTATAGTTTCGCCATTCCGGCGGCTGCGCTCACTACGACGTGATCTTCGTTGGTCCCGTGGACATGGAAAGCCCCAACATCACGCGGAGCGGTAGTTTTTTTCTGTTCTTGATGGTTCCTTCCGTGTACTTGTACACCTGGCGGTCCGTACTTCGGCAGCCACATGCTGTCTTTCAGAAACGCGAGCAGCCTCGCCTCGTCGACCTCGAGCCCCTTGCCCTTCCTGCAACTGCTGGGCAGTTTCTGCGGACTCACGCAGCCGTCAGCAACGCCGGCGAGGCAAACCGCGCTCGCGACGTGGGCAGTGATATTGCGAATATCACCGATGTCCGGATACACGCAGCCCCGTCGCAGCGAACCGACGTCAACCTGTCAGAAAGTGACGAGACGAGTGTGAGTGACTCAAACGATAAGAGTAAGACACTACAGTAAATAAACTTATGTTTCCTGCCGAATGCAGATTGAAGTCCAGTTCATGTTTCATCATTATGCCCCCTCGCCCAGTACCTGCTTCGCGAGTTCTGTTGCCGCCGCGTAGAACATGGCGTTGGTGATTTTGGTCGCTTTCCCGCGGACTGCGCCGTATCCCACTCCCGGGAAGATGTACATATTGTTGCACTGTCCTGGCTTCAGCTCTGCCACCGCTTCTTCGCGTTCGCTGCCGCTTTTGTCCTCCACCATGTGTCCCCTCCTCCCGGGTACCGGCACCGCGTCGAAGGGGCTTCCCGAGGCGAAGACGCAGTTGCCGTCCGTCCACCTGTACGCGCCCTCGGCAGTGCATTCCGCCTTGCTCGTCGGGTTGGACAGGGCGAAGATAATGGGACGGAGGTTCTTCTTTCCGCAGTCCCTGTACATCGTTTTTACCACCTCCTCCGTGAACTCCCCGCGCTCGAGCCCCGCCAGCCCGATCAGAATGGTTGGCTGCACTTTCCGCACCACCTCCGCGAGCGATTTCAGGTTCTCAGTCTCACGAACATCGTCTCGCGCATACGGCACCTTGTGCGCCTGCAAGTGCGACACGTCACCCCGTGTACTGGTGACGAGTCCCTTGCTGTCGATGAGCCAAAAGTTCGACTTTTTGTATGCATCCGCCACGGCATTGAGACTAGCCCCCGTCGTTGCAGTGCCATTTGCTCCGCTTTGAAGCCGCTGAGAAGTGGTCGCGCCTTCGAGCGCCATGCCCTCCGCGAGCAGGTCTGCCACACCCACCGCCGCCGAGCCCGCCCCGAAGAACACGATCCTTTGCTCGCGCAGACGCCCACAAGCCGATCCACGATCCGCGTACGGCACAAAAGAATCTTCACTCGCAGAACAAGTGTACTTCTGTATCCTGAGCGCGGCCAGGACGCCTGCGAGCGTGACCGCCGCCGTGCCCTGGATGTCGTCGTTGAAGCACAAGAACTCGTCCCGGTACTTGCGCAGCAGCCCGAAGGCGTGTTCGTTCGAGAAGTCCTCGAACTGAATCAGTGCGTTCGGGAATCTGTAATGCAGCTCCCGCAACACCGCATCCATCAGGCCGTAGAAGCTTTCTCCAGAGCACGGAGTAGAAGTTTCCGCGCCAATTTTTCCCCGCTCCTCGTGATCCCGCACAGGACGCTCCACGTGGTTTCCGAGGTAACCTGAACTCTTCATCGGCTGCGCCGTAGCCGCTTTCTCCTCATCTGTTTGCTGTTGTGTTCTTGTGTGCAGCTGGTTCCAGTTTCGCGAAGCGGTGCCCAGGTCGACCAGCACGGGCAGGGTCGACGTGGGGTGGAAGCCCGCGGCGGTGACGTAGAGCGCCAGCTTCCCGACTGGTATCGGCATGCCGTTCACCCCCAAGTCCCCCAAGCCCAAGATCCGACTTCCGTCCGTGATCACGATCATCTCCACCGTTCCGTCTTGCTCTTGTTCAAGACGTCCGTCCTGTGGATCCCCGGGTCCTCTGGCCCTCAGGTCATTGCAGAAATCGGCGATGCTCCTCCGCATCTGCGCTACCGGACTTCCCTCAGTGTTCGGGGCGGAGTTGTAGTTGCGGCTGTAGTTCACGAAGAGTCCGCGGCCGAAGTTGGCGAATGCGTACCCACCCGTGGCATTCAGATCCGAGAACCGGAGGCACGCGTCCCCCACAGTCGGCGTATACACGATGGGGAGCGCCTCCCGCACATGCTATCTTTCCAGAAACAGAGGGGGAGAGAGAGGGAGACCGCCTAAAGCGGCTGGGCGTAGCACGAGCGATAAAGGGGGCTGGCCTTCTCGCTCGGCGTGAGTCCTGCCGCGCCCAGCTATCAAGCTGCCTAGCCTTCTTTGCCCTTCCGCTGTTCGTCCCGTTCCCTCCACGCATAGGTGTTCTAGTTCTACGTCGCAGTGGTCGCTCTTGCTGTTCCTGTTGCTCTTCTTGCTTGAGCTAAAATTACACGGGTTTGCAAATCTCTTTCACTTTCATCCCCCCATAAGTTCGCCTTGTTAGCTGGTCCTCCCTCTCACTCCCCGTGCCTCCCGACCCCTATTTGAGCAGGAATGCGTAGTACAAGACCACGTTGCTCGTTCGTAGCTGCTCCAGGAACTTGTAACGGGTCAGGCCTGGGGAAGATGAAGAGGAGCTTGAACATGAACACGAAGTGAACTCGCGATAGCACAGCTCCAGTTGCTGCTCGAGCGTATGCACGGCCGCTGGGAGCAGGGCCTCGATCTTGTAGGCTCTGCGCTCCGCCAAGCTGAACGCCAGGCCCCGGCTCGATTACAGCCAGCGATCCGAGGGCGAGACATCTTCAGGGCATCCTACGAATATGAATGCGCTAGCGATGGGATAGTCACAATATGTATCGAGCAACCCAACACACGGGACCGCAACAAACGAAAAACTCGACGCATCAGACCCGAACAAGACCAACAGCCGCCGCATCCATTGATTCGGAATCGCACTGCTGCAGTCTGTTGGCGGAACTGCTGCAGTCTGACTTCTGGCGATGGTGGACAAGACCAATTCTGTGTGGACGGACGGCGCGGCGGCGGCCGGAGACTAGCTACAAGTACAACGAGACTGCTGCTGCACAAGTACTAGTGGTCGGTAGTTATTCAATCATTCTACTGTCAAGATAGATGATTGACGGTAGACATCCACGAGATCAACGGATTACGCTTTCGCCCTCGTCGCGGTGTCAACATAATTCAGAAACGGATCTTGGAGCAGGGCGCGCCCGAACTTATTTGGCCCCGCTGTGTCCATGCTTGGTCCTGGTGGCCCGCGATGGATTGCGATTGCGTCGTCGCTTGCGCAGTCTAAGTATATGCCGAGCGGGTAGGCTCGTGCAAGCTCGAAAGCCAATCCGATGCTGGCATCATGAAATTCAAATTCAAAGTCTTCAGAGTGGCAATGAATAGTACCCAAGAATCCGACATACACATATCACATAGAGGTTAGTGCCTGAACTTATGATGCGGATGCCCTGCCCACCGTAATATAGCTTCTTCAATGACATTCATAAAGAACAAAGAATAAGGAATGGTCGACTAGCGCCACGGCAGTTACAGCTCATCGCCTCCAGTTCACGAACTGAGATCGGTTGAGAAATCCACGAAGTGCAAGAGCGCTGAGGACACGAAAAACCGGCGATCGCATCGGTCCATCGGAAACGCTGTCTTTTGCTGGTCGGAACGCAATGCTTCCCGCTCCTAGAGACGCTTGCGTTTTGTTTCTGCGGGATTTTCATTTTTTTCCGATGACATACGGTCGCGCTTGCTTTGATCAACTCATGACTGCTTTCTTTCTGTAAAGTAGGTCGCTCGTCTTGCGATTTCAAACACAAGTATAACCACCACAACCACTAAGTTACTGGATTGTATCGCGACCGCGAGCGTACTACAACATATCGAGAACCTTCAAGCTCCATACTTTTCGGCTTTTTATTTGAGTGGATCGATTGACTCGATCTCGTCAGCGTCATCCCTCCCATTCCTGATTGGTCGGCGCCTGGGCACATTAGACATTTGAAAAAGCTCCGCACAGGTGTTTCTTTTTTGCGTGCGGAGGAGCTTCATACTGGTGGCGCGTGTGGCGCTTGCTTCTTTTTATGCTACTTCCTTCCGCTGGTTGCGTGTGTGATGTCGGGACAGAGCTAAGCTAGTGGGTGCAAATCCGCCAGGGTGAAGTTTCCTACCTGGTAGGTCGGCGGCCGCAAGTCGTTCATGCTCATGGCAGAGCGCGCGCCAAGCAGGGCCAGACTCCGGCGGCCACACTCTCGGGGATGAAAGATCCTCGCGACGCGCCACGGCCTGGCGCTGTTCCGCATCTGCTTGCTTCTGAATCATAAGGCGCCCAGTGCTTGAGAGAGAGTCGGCGCCTTTCGGTCACGGGCCCGCCGCATTCCAGTTGAAAGCCAAAAAACAACAACGAAGCAAGACCAACAAGCGGCCACGCGCCGCGCCGAAACTCAGCAGAGAAATGAAAAGCGCGGCGCGAAGTGACCGCCTGGGCGCCCTTGCCTACTCGCGAGAGTGGTTATCTGGGACAACCACTCTCCGCTACCACTGTTGAAAGCTGAAGCCGACAAGAGCAAGCAGCCAGGGCCGCGCGGTATTCTTTATTGATTTGGCTCCGGCAGTGTCGGCGCCCTCTCGTTTTTTCGTCGTTCTTGAAGTGGTAGAAAACATCGCAACCGCCTCGCTTCGGCCACGTGAGCTTGCTGCTCCGGTCCGCCACCTCGCCGAGCGGTCGCGAAAAAATAATCGGTGACGAGTCTGGGAGGATGTCTGCCTGGTGGCACTTTTCGATCATTGCGGACGCGTCCCCCATCGTCTCCATGGACTTTCGCAAGAGATTGCGACAGCGGCCCGGGTCGCCCACATCCGTATGATTTTCCTCCCGACCGGATCCGCGAAGAGCACGAGACTCTGGGCGCGCACCACTTTGCAAAGCCGGTGGGAGTGCGTCGCGGCTTTCTCCGTCTTCGGGGCGTCCGAGAATCGCATCAACGCCCGGCCCTGCACATGGGTGCACTGCCATCGATCATGTGGGCTATGCTTGCGTTAGGAGCCGCGCGACTCCGCTGCATCCCCGGAGGAACGTGCTCCAGTTCCGCTCTGCGGCGCCCGGCGTCCTCATTAGCACCCAGGAATCCGCGGCGAGTTAAAGTGGGCAGCACAACGAAACAAGACCGACCCCATCACGTACGCCGCCGCAGGCAACGACTTCACTCATTTCGAAAAAAGTGAACAAAAACAACAAGGAAGCGACAACCTTTTTGCTCCTTTACGCTTATGAACTATCTTTCATTCAACTAGAAGACCGTGATGAAATTGAAACGAAGTACTGCCTATGGATCTCAATCAGTAAACGCTCGCCGGCTGCTTTTGATGATTGCACGGACTTCCTTTTGACAGAACACGGACCTCACCGATGGGGTCCTCTCCTCTGACCTCATTGCGGTTGGAACAATCGCTTTTGCGGGCCTTTCCGCTTTTGATTTATCATGTAGATGCGCGATTTATTGACCAGGCCGTTCTTCTGTATCTCTCGTACCTTTCGCGTGTTCACGCCGTTGCTCGACCTATTCCATGCGGTCCTTCGCACGCAGGATGAGCTTACCTTTGCACGACGTGCCATGAGCTTGACCACGTCGATGACACAAATCGTACAGCAACCACGACCTACTTTCTGTTTCTTACTTATTCCAAAGCAACTAGATTACACCACTCTACTTCCACTTCCAGTTGCACCTTCTGCAGAGTGGTCCCCTTCTGCAGTGTCCTCGTCGCCCCTCTGAAGGTCTTCCTCCGGCGCGGGCGCAACTGGTGTTTCCTCCGGCACCGGCGCAGTTGGCGTTTCCTCCGGTGCTGGCGCCAAAGACTCGTCGTCGTCTCGGCTGTGCTGCTGTTTCAGCAACGATTGCGATTCATCAAAAGCGCGGCTCTCCTTGCCCCCGACAGTCGAGACCGGCACCGGGTCCGCACCTGCGGGCACCCCAGGCGAAGCCCCCGCGGAACCAGCAGAAGCGTGGTCTTCCGCAACAGTTTCCTCGTCAACATCATCAGGAGCCCGCGATGTTGTCGTTGGATTATCGTCGTCCTCGTCTGGTGCCATCAAGGCAGCCTCAGCCGCTGCTGCCACTGCTTCATCCTCATCATCGCTGCTATGCCTCACCTGGCCAGCGCTAGCGGTCGCTCCTTTTATGTTTCCGCCATTCACAAGATTTCTGCCAGCTTCGTCGGCCGTTGCTCGTGGTCCTGTTGAATGACCCAGAACGCCGTGAACAGCCGTTGTCCGTGTCAGAGATGTGCTTGTTCCTCTTCCTTGCTTCGTGCTGGTTTGGCCCTGAACTTTATGTTTATTTGGGTAAAGGTGCCGGATCTGGTGTACTTCGGGTTCGGCGGGGGCGGCTTGTTGGCCTTTATGCTGGCCTTGCTGTACTACTACTTGTCCGGCCGTTGCTGCTGATCCTGACTGCCCCACATAAACGCCGGGAGCGGGCGTTGTTAGAGGTGTGCTTGTTCCTGTTTCTTGCTTTATCCTGCGGCTCCTGTGGGCATTATTATTTGTGTCCTCGCGGTGGCTCTGGGCCACTTCTGGGGCTTGGGCGTGTTGTCGTTGTCGTTGTCTTGGCTTCCGCTGGTCTTCGCGCGGCGCCGCGCCGTTCTTCGCGCTCCTAGCGTGGTCGTCCACCTCATTCCCTCCAACCGTCGCGGCCGCAGCCAAGCCCGGCGCGCGCGCGCCGGCCGCTTCGGTCTGATCATCATGCGATCTCTCACCTTCATGATCACCAACCTCACGATCCGAATCCGCTATCTGCTTTTGGGTTTTCTCAATTTCTTGCGTTTGGGCTTTCTCATCTTCCCCCTGCTCCTCTTGCGGCCCGTGTGCTGTCTCCTCGTGCTCCACCTCGGTGTTCTCCGCAGCATCCTCCTGCTCCGACTGACGTTTAATTCGAACTCCCTGTTTCGTCGCTTTAATTCTTGCCCCACTTCCAGCATCACCTTCGCCTTGTCCCCCGAATTTCTCCTGCGCATGCCCCACCTGCTCGCGGCCCTCGTCGTCCTCCTGCTCGCCAGTCACGAGAGGAAGACGACCCTGCGGGGAGGGAGAACGCACACCCTGCTCGTGCTCCGCGTTCTTTCTCTCGTCGACAGGGTCTTCCTCTTCTGATTGAGTTGACTGACGCTCAATACGACCTTCATGCTCATGGTCTTTAGTGCTAGTGACAAGAGCCGTGTCCTGCTCGCCCGTCGAGAGAGTGAGCACTTCCGCCACGTCCGCTTCATCCACGGCTTCTGGTGCTGGCCTTTTTAACTTGATGCTGTTGCTGTTAGCGTCAGCGTCGCCAGCTTCAGTAGAGGATCCGAGTAGGAGTTGGCCTCCGGGCCCAGCCGAAGTGTCTCCTGGCTGCGATTCCGCCCCCGCGGCTGCTGTAGCTGCTGGTGCTGCTTTGCCTTCGTTACTAGTGGCAGTCACACGAGGAGGAACTCCGGTGGCCGTTTGTGGTTTTCCTCCCTTAAGAGGCTCCGCTGCAGGCCCAGAGACCACAGATGACCCTAAACCGGCAGTGAGCAGGTGGCCGTGGTTCAGAAGCGCTTGTCTCTCAGCGAGAATCTGTATGGCGGGACCAGCTGGTAAGTGGGTAGAGTAGTAAGTGATATTTTTCGGCGGGCCTTCGGGGGCCCCTTTGGTTGTCCTGGCAAAGAAAAAGAATCCGAAAAGGGATAAAAAAGGCAGCTATCGTCCGCAGTAGGAAGGACTGGAAAATTTGCAGACCACAGCTGACCATAGGACCCGGCTCCGGGCGCTCTGTGCTGTTCTCTACCATTATCTCCGCCGTGGCCGCGTTACCAGTCTAGTTCGTTACTTGTTCCCACGCCCCTCCCAGCGGCTCACTCCTGCGAGGACGCCGCCCCCTGTCCCTCATAACGGGGCATCTCTGAAACCGCCCGGCGCTTCGCATCGGGGGACTCAGAGCGCCTTAACGCACTCGCCTGCGCCTACCAGAAAAAACGATTAGTGCTAGCTGTAGCTTACCAGTTGCCTACTTCTTACCATGTGGTCCCTTCATAATCTGCTCTGCCCGCGCTCTCGTCACTCGCGGCGCCATGAAGTGGCGCCGGCTGTCGTAGTCGGGGTGCGTTACGAGCTCCTCTGCGGTAGCGCCGGGGACCTCTTTCCCGTCGTTCCCAACGAGCCACGACCAGCGGGTGAACACGTGCCCGATTACGGTCCCGCCGCTGAACCCCGCACACACGCAGAGAAGAACGATCACCAAAGCCTTGTTCTTCGCTGAGAGCTCCCGCCACGTCGTCGAGAGCTGCAGATCCCGGTCCAGGTGCCCTAACATCAGTGACCTTGCACTCAGGAGCGTCCTTGATGTAGGTCTTGTATGATGCCTGCTTTCATCCTCTCCGAACTCGCTGGAAGCTGCAGAGACGTGGTCTGTTATCAAAACACCCTCGCTCGACAGGTGTTTCGCCCTTTTCTTGTTCCGCCCCCCGGGGGTCGTCGGAGAAGCTGTCCGCAGGGGCTCCTCCGACAAGCTCGCGGCCGTGGTCGCGGACGACCCGCGCTCTCCAAACTCCGACGTCGCGGCACTGGCACTACAACTCGAGCTACAACTCGAGCTTTGCTGGTGCACCAGTGAGAAGAGCGTCCGCCGATCGGACCGTCGCCCTCGTGGACGCGCGTGAGGCGCGGCCCCGTCACCACTGGTCGGCGTCCTCGCGCGGGGAGTTCCCCGACTCGCCGCGGAGGCGTAGTCCTCGTCCAGTTCCTCCCCGGAAAAGATGGTGCGCTCGTCGTCGTCCGGTCGTCGTACCCCGCTCGGGAAGATCTGCAGCTTGTCGCGGCCGCTTCTGGAAGCGGGCTCCATGTCGATCACGACATCGCCGATCCCAGTGTCGGCGTCGCGCTCCAGCAGGGTAAGCCCGTCGTCACCCTCCTCCTCCTCGCCTACCATCCAGTCCGACGGGAACCAAAGTAAATCCGCAGCCGAAGTAGGGGGGCTATGCAAGGGGGCTGGGCCCTGCTGTTGGCCGTCGTCGTCGTCGTCGTGTTCATCTTCAAGCTCATTATCGGTTGCCCTACAACCCTTCCTCGACGGCGACGCACCACTACTGGCCGGTCGCTGCCCTTTATTCCTGGAGAGAGTTGCGGAGCTGGACCCGTGGCGAACGACAACCGGAGGGGCGAACTCACTGCCCCAGGGATTCAGCTGCCCCCGCGAAGATTTATTCGTAGGCACAGCGGGGGCAGGGGGAGGCGCCGGGTCTTGCAGCGGGTATCCGTTTGTCTGACCACCGCTTTTCCTGCTAATGGCGTTCCGGAGCCAGGCCTGCCACGAGCGGCTCGCGGACGGCTCTGAAGGCGCGTCCGCTGCGGAGCTCCTCCTCGACGTCCCCCGTTCTTTTGGTGATGTGTCCAACCCGCGCCCGTCTTTCGTCCGGCTATGTTGATCAACATCTTGCCCGTCTCTACTTCGTCGACCACTGCTGGTTGTGACACTTTTCGCCGATGATATCGCAGCTGGAACCGACTGTAGGACATTCGCAGCCCCAGACTTAATGATGCTACTGCTCCTGGCGCCACTCTCTAGTGCGACGCTGCGGAGGTCGCGTCCTTGCTCCAGGTCGGACCCAGACGACGAATCGCCAATTTCGGAAAAATCCTTCTCCGAGGCGAAGAGTCTATGTTTCGGCCGCGGCATTGTGTGCCGCTGCGCCCGCTGCTGCGCTGAAGCGGAAACACCAGCGCCAAGAATCCTGTTCGGGGGAGGGCCTCTGTCTGGCCCCCCTCCGTGCCCGTGCGCTTGAGGGGCTGCGGACGTCATAGTCATACTGTTGTAGGCCACCTAAGAGCCATTACTTTTTCACGACAATGGTGTTGATTGATAGATTACGTCGATCGCGATGGATTCCAATTCCATTGCTTTGGGTGGAGTAGGGAAAGGGAATGTTAATGTAACTGTATGGTAGTAAACATACTGAGACAGGGAAGTAGAACGCCCTCGTCCGCCGGAAGAGGGAGGCTGTTGAATCAACATGCGGATGCGTGCGCGTGATGCTCGTAATCTAGGAACTTACGTACTGTACTGAGAGGCAAGGGGAAGAGCCAACGTTCAGACTGACTGCAATGCAAATCGATACATTTACTTGAGGTGGCAGCCGCACGTCACCTGAAACGACAACATGGACCAAGTCGCCGCGACTCCTTCCGTCACCACGACAACATTTTGCGCAAACCACTGCGACACGAGGGCACAACGAAGACGACGACATCCACGACGACACCGAATCAGCGTGTCTTCGTACGCGTTCAAGGTGCCAACATGCATAACAAAACCGATTCCTACTTGCACGATAACGAGGATAAGACACCGATTCGCACAACCAAGCCACAGTAACGCGACATGCTTTTTCAGCCCGGACAATGAGAAAGAAGAAGAAGTGAAGAATGACGGGCACGACTAAACGTAGCTCTAGGAAGCGTGCTCATACTTGCGGTTTTCCAACTCGACGTTGTCGACCTTGCTCAAACGAGTTTTACAACCGTTTGTTAAAATCTTCACCTGCAGCATCAAGAAGACTACTCCAGCATATTACAGCCGTTCGCTTTAACAAAAACCTCCACCGTCCATCAAAATCAATGGTCAATACTGCCGCTACCTATCTTCGCCGCCCCCAAACCTGCCCAGTTGGTCCGCCATGTATTTTCTCGCCGAGTTTAACGTTTCCTCGAACACTGGGCTCGTCCCCCGCGCGCTCGTGATGTGCTCTCCCCCGGGGCCCGACCGACGACCCGGGTTGGAGTGGTAAGCTGAATCAATGGCAATGCGATGACGGTGTAGTTCAAAATGAATTTTGCTCGAAGAACAAGAACATTTGGCATAGATAGACTATGTAGAATTGTCAAGGGCAAAATTCAATTGCGTGGATACTTCTATACCATTCCCCGTCGCTGCTCCCCAGGTATTCCAACCTCGGCCGCTCATGATTTCGGGACCCTGGATCATCATGCGCTTGCGAATCATCTCCTCCTCTGCAGTCCTACCTCCCCGGCTGCCCCCCCCAGCTCCCCCCGCCGCAGTAGAGCTGCCGTGGGCCCCGCCGAGCGGCCCGCGACCTCCCAGTCCCGCCGCCAAGGACGAGCCACCGAGACCCGCGCCAAACCGGCTCGGCGGGGGACGCGCAGCCGCGATTCTTGGCCCCGGCTGATGAAAGATTTCGATCTCGTGGTCGTCAATCAGGCAACGCTCTGCGCAGCACTTGTGCTGGCAAATCCGACACTGGTACATGCAAGACTCAAAAAAATTCATTTTGCGGCAGCCCAGACGCGGCTATGCAAGGCCGGGAGCTATATGTCTCTACCCCGAGAGCAACCCCCCTCGAGAGGGTGGCTGCGGATAGTTGCTTCTTGATCCTAAAATCAGAATCACGAACGTTGGGTAGACGCAGAATCATTTCACTTGAGTGGCGTAATCGTAAAAGGTAGTCCTTGTCGTAATGCTCGGTTATCTGTTCGCTAGCAGCTTTAAAAGTGATGGCCTTGTACATTTTTGATTGTCAAAACCTCCCCGAAACGCCCCGGCGCAGGAGTTGAATACTGACCCTGCAAACACGATCACGAATTGACTTCCCCCGTCGATATCCCTTCCTTCCCCCCCAATTTCCTTCCTTGCTTTTTCGTTGAGTTAGACTTTGACGAATACAAACATAGTACCCACTAGATCCAGGGCGGTGCAGCATCGACGATCGGGTGATACTACAGACATCCTACACGATAGGCCCTCGCGCCACGTACTTACACTGACTTACTTTTGGGAACAAGAGCCGTGGTCGTAGGAAATTCGCAGCCGACCGCTGATTGCGCCACGACGCTTTCCAACCAGCAGCAGAGGCGCTCAATTTAAAGCATGCGCCGACGATGAAAAGCAGCAGCTTCGAAATTCGTACTTCTCCGGTTTTTGCGCTTTTCCCGGCGGGGAGCCTGCGGATTTCCGCTCCGTTCTGTTCCCGACACTACCTTGCTTTTCAACAACAGCTCTGTAGCCTTGGCGGAGGAACTGCAACACGACGGCAGGCTCAACATCTTCCGACGCGAGCCAGCTCCTCGCGCTTTTCATCCCCAACGTCTCCTCATCATCTTCAAGCAAGCTGCTTGCAGTCCGAGTGCCAGTCCCCCCCGGCGCCAGCATCTCCGCGCAGCTCCTCCACCTTCCGGCCTCCTTCTGCAGACATTTTTCAAGAAACGCTCGCGCGCTCTCCGACACCGCCGGGAACCGGCGGACGCGGTCCTCCACGTCGCGAATCCGGTCCCCGTCCTCGTCGTATCGCGGAGGACTCGTCTCGTACCTGGTCACGCGCTGCGCGCGACCGACCTCGCCGGGAAGGGGGATTTCGTACTCGAGCGCCTTGATCTGGTCGAACAACCGCACGGGCCCCGGGTGGTAGAACGGGCACTTGCCGAACAGCAGACAGTAGGCCGTGACCCCGACAGCCCAGATGTCCTGCTGCCGAAGAGACCAGGAGCCCGCGTAATCCGCGTCGGCAGCCTCGGGCGGAAAGAAGGCGTAAGTACCTGGCCGATGAAGGGCCATTCGGAAAAATCAGAAAAAAAGCAACTACCACAATGAATTCGGAAACGAAACTCACGGCTGCATCGGTCGTCCCATCCTCAGCCTATACCTTCACTTTCTCGCGTGAGATCGCTCGCGGCTTCGCCTCCTGCGGAAGCAGATGTTGTTGTAGTTCCCCCGAATATTACTGCGCGCCCGAAGTCAGTGAGTTTGCCCACCCCCGCCCCGTCGATCAGGAGATTCATTGGCTTCACGTCTCGGTGTGCTATGCCGCATGTTTCGTGCAGAAACTGCACTCCCTTCACCAAATCCCGCACCAATTTCCTCGCCGCCCCCTCCGAGTAGTAATGGTGCGCATAGTGCACACATACTGCATCCCCTCTCGTCGTGTGCGTGTCATCCGATGTTGAGCCAACGACAGTTCTCGTGTTCAACATTCTCGTCGCCCCTGTTGCCGACGAGCTCACCCCGGACCCGCCGGCAAGATCATGAACCCCCTCAACCATCTCCTGCTTTGATGAAGTGGATACCGCAGAAGAAATCTTCTGGAGCACCGGCACCGGACCCCCGTCTTCCGCCTGTCGCCGGACCAGTGCGGGAATACCGAGCACGTTCTCAAGGTCGATCTCGAGACCACTGTCGTAGTGCTCCATAGCCGCGCCGAACTGGCAGAAGTCCAACACAAGGTAGCTGCGCCGTTCTCGCGACGAGGAGCTGTCATCGACGTACAGGTCTCGCAGAAGAACGAGATTTCTCGAGGAGCTCGACGCCACGGCCGCTGTTGATGTACCCGCACTCAATATTGTCGCCGAGTCCACTCGCGGCCCTTGATGTTCCGAGCACGCACTCATCTTCTGCACGCGCTCCAACGCGGAAATTTCGCAGTCCACGGGATCCTCCCCTCCCCCAAAAGAACGCGCGGCCTCGAAGCCAGTTCTCCTCTTACGCCGCACGACCTTCACCGCGAACTGCCGCGTTTCACTGCCATCCCGGCGCTCGGCAAGCCAGACATGGCCGAAGGAGCCCTCGCCCAGACAAACGTCCGTCAGCACATACGGGCTCTCCGAGAACAACATCTTTCTATCCATTCAATAGCCGCAAACTATGGTAAACGCAACGGCCTTCACTCATTCTTTCATGAAGAGGTGACACTGCGTAGTGCGCGTCGACGTCGTGGAGGAGTATGCAATTAATTTATTACACGAGAGGTGATCCAAGAAGCGTACTGACCACAGTGGTTTCGATCGTACACAGGCACAGGCTGCTTGAAGAGAAGACCAAGATGAAGATCTTCTTGCGAACGTAGTGCTGTAAAAACAGCTCGACCGCGAGCTGAGGAGCCACCTCCTGCTTCAGATTCGTTTACAGAAACAAAAAGCTGCCGCCTTGTTCATTCTCGTCAAGGTTCCTCCACTTTCGGGGTTTTTGGTACAACATACAAGGGACGTGTCGAAGGTGTACATCTACAAAAAGGGGTGGATGGTACAACAATACGCGAATTTTGTACATGAGGTGCCTGAAAATGAAAGTGTGACTGAAGTGTTCACGATGCAGACATCAAGGTAATTCGGATAAGGACATTCGACGGTTAAGTTAGTACGAGCCTCGCAGTCAAATTCGGTCTACATGGGCTCCTCTGCGCTACGTGCGCTTTTGGAAGTTTCTTCACGGTGCTATTGGAAGTGTCTGGTTTGTTGTCGATCCATCACGGATCCTTCGTCACTGAATTCATTCTGGTTCTGTTGCCGTAGTATAGAAAATGACTCCTTTGCTCAGCTGGACCTCAAAAGCTGGTCGGCAGCTCAAAAACGAAGTGCAAGTGCGCCGTGTTGCTAGTTGTTGTCAGTTCGTTTGCGTATTGATTGATTTCTTCGAAACAAATTAATTTCAGGGGCATTTCGACAGTTCTGATGAATGTTCGAATTGATTGATTGATTGAAAGCAACGATGAAAGCTGTGCTGGAAACAAGATTTATATTGTCGTGGAATAGCCTTAGCTCCCGTTTACCAAAATGTTTCACTAGTTTTTTTGGCCTGAATATACGAGCACGCTGGAGCTCCTGGACAAAAAATTCTTCTACCTCCGCTCCTCGCCGACGAGAAAAGAAACGGTGGCGCGTTTGCGGCGCGGACGCTAACTTACTCCGGCTCAAAGGTCTCGCTACCGCTCGCCGAGCGCGAGCTTCCCGACGGGCCCACATCATCTTGCTCTTGACCGCTGCCGCTAGCCGAAGAACTCCCCGGCGGTCCGGCCGCCTCTTGCTCGCTCCCGGTCCCGCTGGCACTCCCGGTTCCACTACCGCTTCCGCTTCCGTTTGCCGCTGATCCTCCCCCTTCTTCGGCGCTAGATCCACTGGCCCCCCCCGGCACCACGGCCTCCGCTCCCGAGGCTCCACTGGAGGCCGAGGACAGCCACGCGGATCCAGGGCCGCGCCCGTCGGCAAATTCCGACGCTCGCGACGATCTCCTATGTGGTGGCACGACTGGCACAGGTCTGTGCTGGGCGCTCGTCCGTGTGGTGCGGGATGGGCGGCTGTGGGCGCTCGTTCGCGTGGTGCGGGGTGGGCGGCTGACTGCCTGCGGCTCCTTCTGCGACTCGGAGGTCGTAGGCTCGTCCGAGGCGGATTCGGAAGGGGTTGGTTCCTGCACGCTCGGGTGCGGCAGCGGCACCTCGTCGGGGTGCGGCGGTGGTGGCTCCTGCAGATCGGGATGCGCTGGCGGCAATTCCTCCGAGTCATCATCGCCTGCGGAGGACGAGGAGGACTTCGACTTGTCGTTGGAGGACTTATGATCCTCGTCGGACTCCTCCTCGTCCGCGGGGCCTTCCTCGGGCAGCGGTGGCAACGATAACGAAGACCGCAGCGGTCCCTGTACCTGCACCACGTCCGAAGTCGGGGGGCTGTCCGGAGAAGACCCGGGCGAGGACTCCTCCTCGTCCTCCGACGAGAGCGGCGG
>RXOD01004030.1:0-31195 GCA_005223375.1 Amoebophrya sp. AT5.2 | reverse complement strand
CTATTGCCGCCGTCCTCTGCAGGAGCTTCATATAGTGCCGGCGGGAAGGACAGAAAGGGTCGCGGGAGGGACAGAAACTTTCAGCAGTCTCAATCGGTCGACATGGCTCAACATAGTCCCCCGGTCTTCTACCCGACGTACGGCCACGGCGCCGCGTCACCCCAACAACCCGCAAGCGTGCCCCCTGGTCTCGAAGATCATGACTACGCGAACAACATGCTACTTGATGAATCTGAACCCGCTGGAGGTAGTAACAGACGCGTCGGCCGCGGCCAGCTCGCGCAAGGACACGGTCAGTCGCGGGACCACCTAGGTTTGGCCGCGTCCTCTTCCTCCTCCGGTCTCGGGCTCGGTAGCAGTCAGAATCCGTACGCCGGTGCTGCTGCAAAGTATTTGGAGAAGAGGATGGCCGAGAATCCTCGGGACAATATGGGTAATCAGGAAGGGCACCAAATGCCGTACTCCACCGAGGAAGAAGGCTACGCAGGAGGCGACAATTTTTACCAACACAACTACAACCAAAGCCAAACTCAGTACAACGACATCTCGATCAACAACTACTTCATCTACAACCGAGTCCAAAACACGGTGAACGCATACGGGGCCGATCCGTATTAACGATCAGTGCATTGTGAATGTGATCATTTTTTGAATCTGGTGAAGAGAAGGAACACGCACCCGGAATCGGAATCCATATCCAATGATGAAATTAACACTGTTATAAAATGTACGTGGCAAAGTAGGTGTTGGTGTAGCTGTAGGGAGCATTTTCTTCTTCCACCTCCGCGCCACAGGTACTACGGCGACGGCGGTGCCTACGGCGAGCATTACGCTGAGCACTACGATCCCGCATCCGGGTTTCGGACCCAAGAAGGCTTCAACTACTTTTCGCCCGCTCTCGGCGACCAGGGCGCAGACGCGAGTGCTCTCGAGCACGACACCCCGACGGAGCTGGAGACCGAGGACGTTTCGCCCCCTCGGGAAGAGACTGTGTTGGATCGATTTTACGAAGCACTGCGATCAAAAGCGGCTGGTGTTGCCAGCGCAGCCTCCACCGGGCCGAAACGGTCGCCGCCAGGGCTGTCTTCAACATCGAGGGAGTCGCTTAATAGGCCGCCAAAAGGGTCGCCGCGACTGGATAAGCCACCGGATGCGATCGACGAGGCCGATAGTCATACGATGCAAGTGCTGTCTTTGTTCGGCAACGATAACAAAGGAGCGGAGAATAGTCCTGGATACAACGACTACCAGCAGCAAATGAAGAGAAGTAGCCTGCCCCAGCACCAATCTGGACCGCGGATGGCTGATCAGCAGCAACATCAGAACGAAACGATGAAAATTAGGTCTTCGGCAAGAGGAGGAGGAGCGGACGCAGCCCACGACGAAAATCGCAACGACCAATCCGGCAGCAAATCCTCGACGAGCTCGCAAGAGGAGAATTTCGCCCGCGCAGACTCTCAAGGCGGCAGCAGTAACAGCGGACTGGTGCCCAGCTTTCTAAATTCCCTGGCTGGCTGGAGCAGTGGGGCCAGGAACAAGTCTTCAACAGGTGAGGCTCACAAGCCAGAGAAAAGCTTGATCAGCGCGCTCCTGGAGGACGAAGACGGAGACTCGGACTCGTCCGAATCGGAGACAGAACGCTACAACGTGTATAAAGACCACTCTTACAACTCTGACGATGAAGGGGCGCGGTCCGACGATGACGACCGGCACGCTCGGGGAGACCTTGAGGAATACGAGGACCCCCGCGACCGCGTTGCGCTCCGGGACCGCCGGCTGCCGCAAAGGCGGATGAACATGCCACAGCAGTCCACCGCGGAACGGGAACCGAGGAACGGAGAAGGCAAGCACTCGTATGGAGGTCCGTCAAGACCACGCGGTCGCGACGGCGCTCCGCGCGGGGCGGGGCCGCCGCCACCCCCGCCGAAGAAGTCCCACGCCGGCCACCAGACTAACCATCACAACAGCGGCGCGAATCCTGACTCTCGGTCGGGCAGCAAGAACAGTAACAACACGGGCGAGTACGCGTACGGAGGAGGCAGTGGCCACTACGGCATGTTCAACAGCAACAACCAGCAGAACCATAATTCGAGTAACTACGGGTACCCGGGGCCGCACCACAAAGAGAGTCGTCGCGGAGGGGGGGGAGGAGGTGGATGGGCGTCTTCGAGCAGTTCGTGGGCCCGCGATTCTGTGGACCAAGAAATGTCGGATTGGATGACACAAAACGACACCGGTCACCTCGTCGGAAAAAAGGTTTATTCAACTTTGAAGGGCCAGCATCAGCATCAGCAATCGGGTGTTTCCGCGCACCAGACGGCGGGTCATCAACAGGACAATCCCTCTGCTTCTGCGCCGGCGCCCCCGGCGGTTGCGCCGCCTCCACCGCCGTCCTCCACCCCTCCGCTACAGGATCCGTACGGGATGGAGGAGTTCGGCGAGATGGACCATGGGGACATGCCGTTTTTTACCTACGCGGACGCGTTGAAGGCGAAGCAGGCGGCCGCCGCCGCGAAGGCGAAGGAGGAAGCAGCTGCGGCTGCTGGAAAGCAAATCTTGGGGGCAGCTTCTAGTACTGCGAAAACCGTCGTGGCAGATCCGAACAAGATCCAGCCGATGCGGTCGCTGAAACCGAACGTCGGGGGGGCCGCGGGTGCTTCTACTACGGGAGCAGGATCTTCGCAGCTGGCGAATAAAGGGGGTCCTTCTACTAAGGAGCCGAACATGTTGAGCAAAACCAAGTCGCAGTCCTCGCCGGTTGACGGGGAAGGCCCGTCTTCTTCGTCTGGCGTACCGCTTTTGGGCAGCCGGCAGGAGCTGATTTCGAGCAAGGATAAAGAGTCCGTCGTCTCCGATGACACGATCCCCAGCCAGTTGTCCGGATCCATGTCCGAGAACATCAAAACGGAAGCGGTGCCGGATACGACAGCCGGCAGTAAACACAAAAAACGCAGCACCGGTCCGGGCGCGACATCTTCCGTCGGTGGCAGCAGCATCAGCAACGCTAGCGGAGGAAAAAATAATTTCCGCGGGCAATTCATATCGCAGGAACATGCGGAACGCGAGCGCGAACCGATCGTGCTCGAGGACGGTCGGGTGCTCTCGACGGTGGAGGTCATGCGCGAGGTCGGGGTCTCGGCGCGCGCTGCTTACTCCGGCGTGGCAGAAGAGGCCGCCGCCCTCCAGGCCGCTTCCAAGCACAGCACGGACGTCAGTGTCGCGGAGCAAGCGGAGGCATTGAAGGCCAGCCAGGAGAAGCTTGACGACGCAAAACTTCTGAAGCAGGCCGTAAGCGTTGCGGAGCAAGCGAGTAACACCGGCAAGGATAAGCTCCAGCACCAGCAGCAGAACAAGAAGAAGCAGAAAAAGATCGGCAGCCGTACGGAAAAAGAGGATAACGAGCCGAGTTTGCTGTCCCAGCTGATGTCGTCCAGCGAGGAGCGCGAGAAGCAGGAGGAGGAGAATGCGCGCACTGAGTCGGAGTACAGCCACAGCCGCCTGCGGGCGGGCGGCTCCTCCTCTTCTGTCAAGGGTGGAGGCGACCGGGCCGCCTCGACGCTGAATCTGAATGAGGAGCTGCCGCGGCCGCCCACCCGCCAGCACATTCTGTACGTGATCCGCGAGAACCAAGCCGTGGAAATCGCGCCACCGCTGGACCTCCAGCGTTTCATCGACAAGTACAACACGGACGACGTCGAAAAAAAACATCAGAGCTCGCCCCATGCGAACATGGACCCGGAGCAGTACTCGCAGTACTGTCGGCAACAACTGTTTCGTTCGCAGGATATTACGGCCGAGATGAACGAAGAGGGAGAGCGCGGGGTGTCCAGCACCGACACGCACGACACAACGTGCCCGTCCTCTTCGGCCTCTTCGTCCACGGAGCAGATCTCTTCGTCTGGTACCAATACCAATATGCACGACCACCCGCAGCAAGCGTTCGGCGGCGTTAACTTAGCTAGGGGCGCCTCTAAAGACCATGACCACTCGCGACGCCCGAGCACGTCCAATACCGCCGGAGGAGCAGGAGGCAAGAAGAAGAAAAATAGTAAAGGAACAGCTGGCGCAGCCTTCGGGGGAGCAGCGATGACTACAACTACGACCTCGAGCAAGATGAACAAGCTGAACAAGATCATGGAGCGTCAGCTCGCATTGCAGCAGCGACAGGATCTGCAAAAGACGTGGATGGCCGAGCTCGTGGCACGATGGCTGTACAACCTGGTGTTGAACACGCGACCGAACATCATCGTGGCGATTCTGGTGGTGCTGGCGGGCACCATGTACTATAGCGGTAGTTGTGGGGCGGTATTGTGACGAAGCAATTCTGATTGAAGGATGGATGGCTGATGGCCTGCTCCGACAGCTCCTTGATTGTAGCCGATCTCGTTCTCTTCTATCCTCTTGGTCTACAAGATGAACCTGTGGCGCGAGAAAAACTGGGTATGGGGTGAAGCTCCAGTCACTGCGGATGGCGCGTGCAGGTGTCCAGATCAAGACGCGCAGCATTGATCCGAGGACTTGGTATTTTGGCAGCTACCACGGCCTTGTTCGTCTTTTGTCGGTTCTGAGTTTTTTTGTACCATACGTGGCTTTGATGAGTAGCAGATGCGAACCGAAATGTAATCAGACACAGATAGGGTAGTATGTAATTATTTTCCGAAATGCCGAATGGAAATGGATATACGACGATACAACTCGTGCTGTAACGTGATGGAGCGGGCTAACACAAGAACAATAGCGGCCCAACAAGTAGAAATTCAATTGCCGACAGGTCAATCTTTTCGGTTCGCCGTCGCTGGGGAGGGACATGAGGCGACGATGAGAAAGCGTTTTGCTTTCTTCACCCGTGGCTAAACCGAAATGCGACAGGAAACGCGAGGTGGGTTCTCTCGGTGGATCATTGATGGGCGGACACTTGAAGTAGGCCTAGGCTACTCACTGTACAAAAGATAACAAACTACTTGAAGTCCCAAAGCCGAGCCTGCAGCACCACGAGGTATTCGTATTCCAAAGCTCTACTAAAAGCTCTTTTATTTCCCCGGACTCCGAGTACGACCCGTTCTTTGCCTCAGCACTTCCGTCAACGATCATGCTGCCACAACTTTAAAACACTGCGTGGCATGCTCGTGAATCGCTTGTCTATTGATAAGGATGAAGACAGAAGATGCATTTCTTGTCGCTCTCGATCAGGTGTAATCAAAGTACTGCACCGAGACCGACAGCCTGGATGATTATGCAGCCAGGTCGTGATCCATGTTCTTTTCAACGCTCGGTGACTGGGACGGCAATTATCTTCATCGCTCTTTAACTGCTTGCTACGTTATTCTAGATTGCACCAATAGATACTCGCACTTCTTTCTCGACGCCCGAACAACTACTGCACCGACGTCTCCGTCGTCTACTACTAGCGTCCTCGGGCTCAGGTTATCACACTCGTCAGACCGACTCATAACTGCAGAAAGTGCTGCATCCGATGTTGTTCGTATAGTAGGTTGCTATCGTTTCGGTTGTAGTTTGTCTTCACAAGGGGAAAGAACAAGATGAGAAGATCACTATATACTTCATACAGCGCTCTGCTGGTTCCTCGAAGGCGAGTTGCGCTGTCTCGTACTTGTCCGCAATTCTACTTACACAGATCTGCTCTTGCAGCAGAATGTCTCTAATCCAATGCAGCAAGAACGTACGCACCACAAGAACAAGGTGCGTCAAAATAATTTTGATTTTCCGGGAGGAAAGCTTAAGTAAGCCCTACCCGTATCCCAACACCACCTCCGCGCACCGTCTCATGATTCCCGATCTTCGGGTGTCAGGATTGATTGGCCTACAAAGGTTGACGTTGACCTTGACCCATTACTGCGAATCTGATGGCTTTGGGGGCGATAGAGCACCATAAATTGCAGGTGCAGAAAATAAGAAGAAGCCAGAGTGAGCAGGCAGACAACTCGCGTGTTCTTCAGGAGGCCACAGAATCGCATTTGAAATAAAGTAAGAAGTGCTTGTGTTGAACGTGATGATAGTGTCTCTGTCTTCATGCCCATCCCCATACATCGCGATCCCCATCAACATTTTTTTTTTTCCGTTGTGTTCTTACGTATTTCCTCGTGCCAACTTCCCCAGACATTGACTCACTGTCTGACTGGTACTCCTCAATCAACTTCAACACACGGCGTTTGGACAGGCGGCAGTGCGTAGCGAATGAATTTTTAGACCACCAATCTAGAGAGTCCTCCAAATCACCCCATAAAAAATGCAGCAGCAGAACAGGCCGCGTCGCGCAGGTGCGCTTGGTTTCGCTTTTGCGCTTTTGGACCGTTACAACAGTCTACTGGAGCGTTACCCGTTTGAGGCGAACGCGTATTCCACTGCGCTTATCGGCGCACTCTCTGACGTGCTGCGTCAGTTTTTTGAGCATCTGCTGAAGAATCATCGCAGCCACAGCGGAGCTGCAGTTGTCTGCAATTCGACCTCGTCGGCGGAGCCCTCGTCTGGTCGACCGCCGGCGCGCCTGCCGGTTTCTATTTCGGCCTACCTATCTGGTTTTCGTTCCAGCTTTTCGGCGAGATCTGTGTTGGAGCAGTACCTTCTCGGGTTCGCAGTGCTGCATCCTCTCTGTTTCTGGTTCTTCGAGAAAATAGAAGCCATGTTTCATGAGGCGGATGGCGATGCAGCGGAAGTCGCCGACGCTGCAGAAGGAGCGCGGAGAGCGGCTGCTGGGGCCGCATTTTCAGCAGAAAAACAAAAGCCAGATCCAGCAGGCGGACCCCGTCGACGGACCTTGTACCTCGATGCCTTAGAGGAGCAGGGTGCCGCAGATGAGACGATCGAGTTCTTTAACGCGAGCTCGCAGCCCGTAGCAGTTTTGTCGCCGCAGTCGTCGAGAAGAGGAGTAGCTGCTTTCGCTGGATTCGGCACGACAACGAGCCCGAGCAGATGCAGAAGCGTCCAGAACCAGAAGGTGGCGGAGGTTGACCGGTTCTTTCCAGGGAGTCCTGGGAGCCCTACACCGAGCGGCTCCGCGAGGACGCTGAAACCTCCGCCCCTGGTTCCATCCGCGGCGCGAAATCGAAAAGAGGACGCAGTAGGGTCACTCGATAGGACGACCACGACCACGAGCACGACGACCGAAGAGCAACCGCATTCGTCCCTGAAAAAATTCTGGAAGGCGTTTCAGAAGGTGTCGGTGGAGGAGCTGGTTGTCGCCCCGGTGTTCAACCTAGTGTTTCTCACGTGCGAGGGCGTGCTCGCGGGGGAGTCCGTGGGCGACAGTGTCAGGAAGTACCTGGCGAAGTTTCGGCAGCTGCAACTTTCGAACATGGTGTTTTGGTACCCGACGAACCTGGTCAACTTCTATGGGTACCACCAGACAAACGCATGCTGTTCGCAAACCTGATGAACATCCTCTGGATGGTGTACCTCAGCATGAAGAGCAAAGAGTAGAGGAAGTGGCGCGATCTTCTTCTTCATCGACATCGGACGAGGGTGAATTTTATAAATGTTGAAGGCAAAGGTGGCGGTGGGAATGGGAAGTACGTATGGAAATGCATGGGGGGGTTATGGATGTTGGCGACGTCGGCCACGACACTGACGCACAGAACGAATGAGACTGGAAACATAGCCGGTCTTGGGTATGGCGCTGATACCCAGGGCCAGACAAACCAAAAGCTGGACGAAAGCGTAGGCGAGTCGATTCGGTATCACACACCGCTTTGATTCAGCGACACGCGCATTCCGCGACCTTCGGTAAAACAGGCGCCGCGAGGGCGAGTGGCATCGGACCAACAAGAATTGATGTGAATTGATGTTTTCGATTTTTTTATCGGTGAAAGCAGGCACTTGGACTTGAGAGGTGCAGTTGTTGTACTTGTTGTCTCGTTTACGCGCAGTGCAACAATCAAGTAGAGCGACAGGAGCGTGCACGAGTGTTGAGAGACGACGGACAATCCTCGTCGGTGTACCCTCGCTGGATTTCCGATCCCTTTCTGAACGTGGACAACATCTTCATCTGTTAGTTTGAATAGACGAAACAAGAGTCGCAGTCGGTCGCAAACGCAATAGCTATCGGGGCGAGAGCGTACCTGAACCTAGACCTGCACCTGCTCTCATCCTTGTCATCTTCTAGAAATTCGCAAACGCAACCAGGTCGTGCAGAGGCGGACTAAAGAACTCTCCGCGACGGGCGCCTGGATTTCGACCCCGTTCCCGATAGATATTCGGAATATTCATCTTCATCTTCCCCTTCGTTTGACATATTTCCACCCGCCCGCACGCTGTAAATACAGAAAAAGAATAAACAACGAAGCTAGAAGCGCCTCTATCCTGTACTTTTTCCTGACCTTTCTTGCGAGCTTCCATAGTAGGGCTTGCAATCCCAAACCCAATCGATTCAATGTGGTCATTGTCTTCATAGCGAGGCATCGGCGATAGCCGCAACCGCGACCGGTTCTAGATTTTGTGAATATTACTATTAGCGTTATTTTTGAACAAACATGTCGAGCCTTGAGTCCGCCGGCGCGGAGGATTGGCAGCTGCTCGACGACGAGAAGATCGTTTCTCTTCGGCAGCAGGTGAAGGAGCTGCAAGCGAGCCTGGACGACACTAAGTCTGCGAAGTCCGGCCTCGAGAACCAGCTGAAGAAATGCGAGGTCGAGCTGAAGAGCGCGCAGGACGCTTTCCGCGCCCAGACCCTCGCGCAGACCGAAACGGAGAAGAAGCTCGAATCCGTGCGCTCCGAGGTCGACAGCTGGCGCGGGCGCTTAGCGGAAGAGCAGAAAGCGCGCAAGGATAAGGAGGAGCTGCTCGAGAACAAGCTGCGCGAGGAGAAGAAACAGTTCGAGAAGAACCTGGCGGAGAGCAACCGGGTGATCGACGACCTGACGAAGGAGACGCAGATGGTGCGGCAGAATTTGGAGGCCGAAGTGAAAACCCTGCACCAGACGCTCGAGGCGGAGCGGAAGAACCTGGCCGCGTCCGCGGAGAACGAGCGGAAGACGGCGCACTTGGCCGCGGAGAACGAGCGGAAGCACTTCCACACGATGCTGGAGACCAACGTGAAGCAGCACGACGAGGCGATCAACGAGCTGAAGAAGCAGTTCAACGAGGAGCGGAAGCAATTCGAGGGGAAGCTAAACGAGGAGAAACAGAAGGCGAGCGAGGCGAAGCGGCAGTGGAACAAAACCAGCGACATCGAAAAACGCACGTTCGAGCTGGAGAAGCGGCAGCTGTCGGACGAGCTGGAGAAAATGAAGGTGCGGATGAGCGAAGTGGAGCAGTCCAAATCGACGCTGGAGCAGGCGAAGCGGCTAGACGAGGAGAAGAAACAGGACCAGATCTCGCACTATCAGAAGAAGATCGCGGGTCTGGAAGCCGAAGTTGGCGCGAAGGTGTCCGAGGCGTTGTCGGCGAAGAAGGATCGGTTCGCGATGGAGTTCGCCGTGAGTACACTGAAAAACGAACGCGACCTGCTGAAGAACGCGAGCTCGACAGCCGAGAACGAGCTGAGGGTGTGTCGCGAAACGGTGAAGAACTTGGAAACGACGCTCGCGCAGACGCGGAACTCCGCGGACGCGGCGGAGAGCTGCGCGAAGGACCTGGAGAAGCAGCTGGAGAAGAAACAGCTCGAAATTGCCGCGGTGAACACCGACAAGGAGAAGGCGCTCCAGGAGAAGCACCTCTCAGCAGAGCGCCTTCAGAGCGCCATCACGACTCTGAAGAAGGATCTGGAGAAGGCGCAGAAGGTGGAGATTGAGCTGAAGGAAATGATTCAAGGCGCAAACCAGACGAACGAGCAGGTCGAGCGCGAGAATAAGTGCACGCTAGACAAGATGAAGAAAGCGGTGGACGACTTGACGGCTGCGAAAGCAAAGGTGGAAAAAGAGAGGGACGATGTAAAGAGCAACTACGTGGAACTGGTATAAGCTGAGTACGTTCTTCGTGGAAGATTGAGGTTCAGATTGATTCCCTTGAGGTTGACAACTTCAACTACTTCTAGTTCATGTGTACATGTTTAGACCAGAACCGCGGCTCCGGCTTTTGGTCCCGAACCCGAAATCAGCTACCTAGGCTTCATATCCAGCAGCACAGTTGCAATTCTTCACTCGACAGGTCGAGACCACGAAGCGATCCCTCGAGGCGGAGAACGTCAAGCTGAAAACCGAAAAAGAGGAGATGCAGAACGAGCTGGAGAAGCAGAAGGAGGTGCTTGAGGAGCAGAAGAACGAGCTGGAAATGTACCGAAAGTTGCGTGAAATGGATTGAGTCCTCGCTGGCTATCCTCGACTACCGACAAGCTGCTCCTCTGCTGTTCTCTGTCTAAAAGCGGCAAGGCATGATCCTTAGAGTGATGTAGCGCTGTTTTGAATATAGTCTATGCCCAAGAAGAAGCACAAGCTCCTCGGCGAGCTGGTACAATCGTGATAGTACCAGGGAGCATGTGGTGGATGTGTATGTGACTGTGAGGCGCTATCGTGCACAATAACAATTTTGACTTTCTGATAGGAAGATTGATATAGTTCGAGGAAAGCATCATGATCTGCGTCGATCAGTGAAAACAGAGCTTTAACTACTACAACGAACTGCAGCACCAGTTTACTTAAGCACTAGCTGATGAAATACTACCCACAATCCCGCACCGGCATGTAGTGAAGAGCTTCTTCTCGGACGACACGACTACCCTTTGAAAACCACTACTCTTCCAACGTCAAAGTCGACCTTGGTCGCTTTGTCCCTACGTCCATCTGTTTGAAATTTTACCGAATCTACTTCATTTTGAGAATATTAAGCCGACAGAAACCCATGTATGAAATAGATACTTCGGACGCCTCGCTGTTGAAACTCACACTCAGCTGCCGGTATTATATATTTATAGTGGTCACTCAACATTACATGGCTAGACTACTGAGTCACACGAGTGACAACTTAGAATGAGAAATTGCACTTGATGATCGAAGACGAACTAGCCCAAATTTACAAAAACGTAAAGGCTCACCCTCACGGTCACGCTCCGTTACATGTCGTTGTTCTAGATCTAGGTACTAGGGCTTTGCCTAAGCTAACACTTCTAACTCCAGCTTCACTGGTGTGCTCGATGTCCATGCTTGTTGCTGTTAACTCATCAATCTCGCTTATGACCACGATCTAGACCCACCAGATCGACTTCGACGCTGAGGACCTGAGCCTCTGCGCACAAGTTTCGGCGACTGGTCGTTGGTTCGTAAACGGCAGCCCACGCAGAGGCTGCATCTGCACACACGACTGATAGATACTAAGTTCAGTGCCAGTGGTTGTGGTAGTTCTTAATCTCACGCTTAGTTACCGCTTAGTGCTCCAAGTCCAACATTCTGCAGAAGACGAGGTGGTGGATAGGAAAAGTAAGCGTCGCACCCAGCGAGCAAACATCTGAAGCCAGCGTCAGCCGCAAGAGCTGCCCTAGCACCACTACAACACGTTGTATTTTTATGATTTCTTTTGTGCATTCGGCATCTTCAGCAAAGGATGCATTAGTAGAGGATAGCAAAGCCTTCAGGTTTAGCTTTCCTTTCCTTGTAGGAGTCGCAGTGCGGGCCGAGTTTTGAATCTTCTTGTCTGACACTCTGACGGAGGAGGTCCAGGTGCAGGACTGTCCGGAGCCTCATGCCACCGGGGGAATGGGGGGAAGATGTTGCGCTTGCGACCGTGGTCTAGCAGCTTGATAAGCGAGGAATACTTGCGCAGAGAATCGCTGCCTCGACGCACCAGGAGCAGCTAGTAAGTAAGTATCTCAAACACAGGAAACATCAAACCGAAACCCCCTCTTGGCGCACTCTTCGCCAATCCGCATTCTCTCGTGGGCGGCGGCCGCGCGGAAGAGAAGGCTTGCGCACAATCAACGTGGAAATCGATTGAGTACGTCAGGACACTTTCTCGTCCGCGTGTTCGTAGTCGAGAGGGCATTCGTTGTCGAGAATTTGTCGTCGAGAGAAAGCACTCGACGAGGGAGCGGCAGCGTCCTCAGATGCGTTCCCGTTCGATAATGTCAGTGAAAGGTCGTTCTCGTTCGATGCGTGATTCTTTGTGAAGCAAGATCAGGATCGTTTCTCAACCAGCTGGTCGAGGCTGCTTTTAGTACCAACGAAGCGTGGGATCTCTCGTGATTCGTGAAGGCGAAAGGATCAGGAACGTCTACGTCGTCGCGCCGAGCACGTCAACGTCCAGATGGATATTGTAGGGAAGCCTAGAGTATGCGGCTCGAATCGTGGCTCTCGGACAAAAGTAGATTGATAGATCCCGTCTTTTTTTCGAACCGGAGAGTTTGACGTAAGTATCTGTAAAAATCGCGTCGCCTTCACGACAATATTTGCGTCTTTCGCCTTCTACAAGCGATCCGAATCCTTCCACCGATTTACTACATCCTCGTTTCATAGCTTTGTCTTTCCAAATCGATACCGATACCGCTCAAGCGCGATGATGACTCCTGCTCGTCCGTGTCCTTTGTTTGTTGCCCCGATCACGATCAAGCCGCTGACTCCTCGCCGCGTTTTGGCCGCTGCTTCCGGCGCGCGCAACATCCACTTCCGTAACGCGACGAAGTTCAAGTACATCGCCTTCGAGCCGTTCATGGCACAGCCGCTGTTTCGCGTGCCCCGCTTCCGGAACCCGGGGGTGTCGACATGGACCCTGCCCAAGGTCGTGGTTAGTCGCAAGGTGATCTCGACCACGCGCGGAAAACCCATTGTGATCCGGGGCGGCGCGTCCTCCGCGGGGTCGCCGGTCTCTGTGGTGTCGCCGAACTCGGACGAGGAACACAAGATGGTGAATCAGTTCATGACGGGAGTGCCGACCAAAGGCCGCCGAGAAATCGGGACGAAACACGCCGGCAGCAAGAGCACCTCAGCAGCGTCGAAGTCGACGGTACTTTGCTTGGGATGCACTGGATCTTCGGTTTCAACCAGAACCATGATCATCTTCTCTACACTTAAACTGTTTTTCATCTGCATCTCCTTCGCGTTCGCCGTCAGTATGTTTATATACATAGAAACCTCAAAAACACTAACACGATGTGCGTCTCCTGCGTTTCATGATGGTCGCTGCATTTCCAGCATTAGTCGAGGAAAATCCGCGATACATTGGAACAACACAGACCGACAGCGCTTAAGCTAAGGCATCCTTGCAGGAAAATCGGAAACCATCAAGCCGACGCAACAATAACGACGGGCGGGTGAATAGAGGGTGACGCAGTTGAGGTTGACGCTGCTAGATGTATAGCACAAGTACAATCGGCGAGACCGAGATTCACTGGTAGCCAAAAGCAAACACATTAAAATTGTAAAATCGAAGGCACGTCGAACGGAATGATTTAGAACAAGAACAATGAAAAATTTTGCGGATTGAAACTGAGTTTGACCATAGAGGCTGGTAGATCCTTGGAATTCAGCACTGCGTCACATCAAGAGCTGCAATGAAGGATGTAAATGTACACCACGGCAGCGAGCAGACGGACTTACGTGGAGAAGGCGAAGGTCCAGGTGGGTCCACAATAATTAGAATTCAATTTATTACTGCAACTATGTAAAAAAAAGCTGGCAGCACGTCTCGATCTTGTACAAAGTTTTACTTTATTTGAACACTTTTTGAAACTGTACAACTGCAACGAGAACCACGAACTACGTGCAGCAGCGGCTGCGAGCAATGCTGACGTTCGGTGAATCAGAATGAAGCGCTCCTGGTTTCTAGCGACGACTCCTGGACACAGGACACCCGCGGGTCAGGGAGATGGGCGTAAACTGGAGGCGTTTATTTCGTGTGGTTTTATACAACAGCTGTTCGTGCTGCATAATCCGCAGCGAGCTACCGTGAAGGGAAAACGATTTTTCCTTGATGAAGCTGGGCCTGGGGTTGCGCACCGCACTCGGGATCTGATCATCAACTCGTACTCGGGGCGGAAGAACTATTATTTAAATATGACAGAGATGCTTGGAGAGGGCGCTCGTGCTTATCTTTTTCTTTGCTGTCGTCTTCTTGTCTTCATCGCCCTTCTTCAGTGCACGACCAAGAGGTGGTGATGGCAAATTCTGTCCTGAGTCGAAAAAAAATCGATGGAGAGAAAATACTGAGGTTTTTTCCGGTCGGCGTGCGTTTGCTCGCGCACTTCCGCTCTTGGGTTCAGTATTGGTGGGCTCAGTATCGGTGGGTTCAGTATCTTCCGGTTCGTCGTTGGGTTCAGTATCGGCGGGAATGGACGATCGGCGATCGTGATCGGTGGATGGGGGATCTGATCGTGTCAATAGCTTGGCTCGTTCTACTTGTGTTCCACTTTCCGCTCTAAAGTACATATCCTTCCAATAGAGATTTAGCCAACTCTTGCACATGAAAGGCAAGCAGCCGCATGCTCAACTCCTGTGTTGATTTAGATAATTTTTACAGATTGAGATTGAGATTGATTCAGATTAAGATTATGACTCGTACTCAGCTCGCTGTGAGCAACCCGAGTGCATTAAGCTAGCTTCCGCATCCAATTCCAATTGATTATCGCAAGAACACGCGAAGAGATGTCGAGCACCGGGACCGGCGGTGGTCTACTACCGCAGGACGCTTCTGCAGGCGCGGCTCCTGCAGCAGGCCCCGTTGGAAGGACTGCCTGGCCTCCGCCGCGTGCTCGGCCCATTGTAACGCAAGAACAACGCGCACTCTTGCGGCAGCGGCGCGAGGAGGAGGAGCGACGTGTCGAGGCAGCACGCAGTGACGCGAGGGACAAAATGCAGAGTTTACCGCTGTCGCTGAAATTCCATTTCGCGGAAGAAGTGCAGGACCAGCTGCGCAGAGCGGTTCTCGACGACGTCCCCCAGTTCCTGTTTGAAACCAGCACGTCGCTGCTTCCCCCAACTACAACTTACTCGTCGTATAAATGGAAGCACTGGCTTGAGCAAGTCCGCAAGTGCATGCCGGTGCAGAACGTGGTGATTGATCTAGACGAAAAGCGGGCGTATGATTGGGAAAGCTATTTCCATACGCACCACTGGCGATACCACGACCACTCGCAAGCGACCAATCTCTGGTATGCGCTCGCCGCGCGACTGGATCCCTGGCCGGCGGAGCCAGCCAAGCGCTTTGATTGGGACAGGTACGTGCGGCTGACGCCGCGAAATGAAAATGAGAACGCGCGCTACTACCACATTCTCGCGGAGTTCATGCCTCCCTGGGCTCGCGTAGATCCCGTGCTGTCTTCCAGGGGTGGAAGAAATCCAGGCGGTGGGAGGTTTCTGAATGGTAACGGGCCAATGCCATCGGCTTTGACGATGTCATACGTTCGCGCAGATGTGGTTGTGCGAAAACGTCTCGCGCGCATCGGCATCAGTCTCCGACTCGGAAAAAACCTGAAGAACGACTGCACGAGAGTACACCGCGACGCTGCTTCCATTGAGTTTGACTTGGACGACGACGAGAGGGTCTGGGTCAGCTCGTTCGCCGCCGCCGGTATTGCACAGCCATCAATCTTTCAGGAACAAATCCCTGGCGGCCAAGACTCCGACATGAGTCTAACGGGAGTAGTTCCGACTCGAACACTTCGACGTCGGCCCGACTCGCAGCGGATAGCACAAGACCCGGATCCAGAAGAGGACGCCCGGTCTGCGTACTGGACTCTCATCGAGCAACTGTGCTTCTTCCCGGAGACATCGACCGCGGTAAAAGAATCCCTCCTACACATGGCCTCGGTTCTCGAACCGGTGGCGCGCAACCAAAACACAACAGTAATTCACCAAGACGGCCACATCGGCGCCTTCAAGCGAATCGTGACGCTGCAGGATGAGTACGACCTATACGAGAGCCGCGCCGAGGGCCTGCTTCAGTACATGGATCTGTTCGAAATGGATGTAAATTTTCCGTATTTCGATAACGGGCAGGGCGAGCACGTCACGATCATGACGGACACGGACTTATCCGACGATCCGCGGATTGTGATTGCGCTAATGAAATACGGCGCCAAACCGCTTCTCGAGGACGAAGAAGAAGGCGGCCACGAGCGGACGCTAGCGGATCTCGCCCGCGACACACAGAGTATCCACGCATCAACGAACATGCGAGCGCTTGCCCGACTCACGGAAGCAGCAGTGCACTTTCTCGAAATTCGAGGAATCATTGCCCCACAAGCGTCGGCGTCGCACGCGGCAACCCATGGTGGCGCTTCCCACGACTCACTCTTGTTGTCCACAAACGATCCTTCTTCGTCGTCGTCCAGCAGTGCGACAACTCGTCCGGCTCACCCTCTAGACGCGACGAATGCAAACTGTCTGCGTTTGCCGACGACTACGGCTAGCGTCATCGAAGAATTGCGAGTCCGCATCAGTGAGCTTTCTCCGGCGGATTACGAGAGCCTTCGAGAAGCCGAAAAGCACGCGCAGAGCCTCTCTAATGAAGCTATTGCGGAATCGCTTTGCGGGCAGTTGAGTCGCGTTGCGGAATGTCGCGAATCACATGAGCACCCCAACCGGAACGGGAAGAAGGCGCTTTCCCTCGTGCGCAGTTTCGTCGCCATCAAGTATCCGTCGGAGGACGTCAGCCTGCTGATACTGAAGGCCCTCTGCCAGGCCGCTCACCAGTACGGCCCGCACCGCCAGACTTGCGACCCCGTGCGGCTCGTCGTCAACGTCCTCGCCGGGCGTGTGACCGAAGCCGAAATCCATCTTGCGCGAGATGAAAACGGGTCCACGAATACGGCGAGCCTGGCACTCCCGCGGAACTTCTTGGAAGAGCTGCGGCAGCTGCAGGGCACCAAGACGCACAGCATCATGGAAGAGGGCCAGCGACGACTTTCTTTGCTGCGCGCAGAGGATCAACAGCTTCTGCCCATTTTGTACCACAAAATCATCAACATGGACTCAACGACCTACGCCACAAACCGCCTACGTGGACTCTTCGCCAAGCAGATTCTGGAGGACGGCGTGGAGAGAACTCTCGACGAGAAGTTTCGTGAAGAGGGCGGTCTCGCTGGTCTCTCGCACGTCCCACCGGAAATGTCCCAAGTCCTGAACGAAATACACGCAATAGCGGACAAATTTACAGCGCTATTTTTGAGCGGGGATTTTATGCAGCAGGCGTTTGCGCCGTTTCTTGCTGGAGAGGAAAGTGACGCAGAGGATGGAGACCCCGCCGCGCCGAACGCGAATGCGGACGACATTGCGGAGACCGCCGGCGACGAACCGAGCGCAAAACGCCAGAAGGTGTAGCTGGTGGGAGGAGTTGGAGACATTTCTTTGATGCGTTCCTCGTCCGGAGGGTCGCCGGTCTCTGTGGAGTCGTTGAACTCGGACGAGGAACACAAAATGGTGAACCAGTTCATGACGGGCGTGTCTACCAAGGGCCGCCGAGAAACCGGGAAGAAACACGCCAGCAGCAAGAACACCTCAACAGCGTCGAAGTCGACGGCACTTTCTTTGGGATGCACTAGATGGATCGTCTTGATCGACGTTTCGACCATGAGTGACCATCTGGATCGTTTTTCATCTTGTTCTTCAGTTGTACTTATCTATGAAGAAACCACAAGAAAATACCATCACGATGTGCGGTTCATGTTGGTCGCTGCATTTTCCTTGTTGCTCGAGGAAAATGATCCGCAATACATTCATTGGAGGACTTTAACGCAGACCGACGACGCCTGAGGGATCTTTTGAGGAGAATGGCAAACCATCGAGCCAACTGAACGAGAACTACGGGGGGATAGAAGGTGGCGCAGTTGAGGTTGACGCTGAGCTAGATGTAAGCACAATGACAGTCGGCGAGAAATGGGGCAAATCGAAGGCACCGTGCCACGTCGAGCGGAATAATTAAGAACAACACTTCTAAACAACCTCGGCCTCGCGCATTGAAATTACAGTAGTTAGAGTACTTTGACCATAAAGGTTCGGAGTCGGAGAAGATGCCTGGACTTTTAGCACATCAAGAGCTGTATTAATGAAGAATCAATGTAGATGTACAGCACACCTTGATATGTGGAGAAGGCGCAGGTCGACGTCGAGGTCCACAATTAGAATTATTTTTACTGCAACTATGTATCAATCTTCGTAATCGTTCTGGTTCTGACACGACTCTTGTATGATTTGAACACTTCTTGATTGTTGATGTTGAAGTTGAAACTGTAAAACTGCTACGCGCAGCTGCCAGCAATGCTGACGCTCGTTAGATCGGCATGAATACCGTTCCCTCTAGCGACGACTCCTGGACACACGCGGAGGTCAGGGAGTTGGGCGTGGACTGGAGGTGTTTATTTTTCGTGGTTAAAGCACCCGCCGTTCTGGTTCCGCTTGGCTTCCGCATCGGTTGCAGTTGCACAGCCCGCAATTACCATTGAGTTGTGCGTCTTTTCGTGGCGATACGGAGTCTTTCGAACGGCAGCTCGTCGAACTGATGCTACTTCGTCGCCATGATGCTCCATCGTCCTGAAATAAAAATCGTCACCGCCATCTCTTCTTGGTTTCGTCTCAACATCTCTCGTGCTTGACCTCCTGTCCATGGCGAAGTCACTACTGATCCATCACAATCGTCGTCAACGTCGTATCATGATATAAAAAGAAGATGACGGTCATCGATACCCCCAGGCCCAGCCCCAGGCGCATGAGAATAGTATCTATAGTACCTCTACCTGTACCTTCTGCATCTGCTATATCTATAGTTGTGACGGTCCGAACCCGTGAAGCGAAGACCTGCTTTTCTTCAATCTGAATCATCTTCATCGCACCTTGTTTGAGTAGTTGTATCTGTATCATCTGATCCACCAACATCCTTGAACACCCACGATGAAGAAAGTGTGTTTAGAGTTGTTAGACCTGTTGTATGATCCTGCGGTGAAATAAAGTACAACCGTTTCTGAGAAACAAATCAGATGGCCAGCCGAGAAACAGCTGAGCAGCAGGCGCTGAGGCTGAGCGGCCTCGGTGCGGCTGCTGCGCGAGGAGCAGCTGCTGATCCCGACGAGCGCCAAGATGGACATCTGCAGCAGCCACGAGAGCCGGGCACGGGGGACGCGGTGGCGGAAAGCCCTGCACAGGGACGAGAACTAGATCAAGAGGAAGGTCAAGGTTCGGAGGAGGAGCAAGTAAGTGAAGACGACGAGGAAAAGGAATGGGAAGAACGCCACATGCGCGAAATTGAACTGCAGAATTTGGCGAATGATACCATGGAGAAGCTGCCGCTCCAAGAGATGCGGATCTACGTTGCGGAAGCAGAAAGTCGGTTGCGCGAGGAGGTCCTCAAGCAGATTCCGAAATTTCTTTTCCAGACCGAGAGCGACGCGTCTGCTTGTTCTCCGCGAGATTGCACGCCCAAGCAGTGGCGAGAATGGTTAAGCAATGTGCAGAGTTGCATGCCGGTGCAGCACGTCGTGGTAGACCTAAGAGAAAAACGCGCCTACGATTGGGGACTACGCTGTAGGGAAACGGGGGGCGACTATTCGCGGTTGACGAATTTGTGGAACGCGTTGGCGTTGTGCCTTGACCCCTACCCATACAAGCCGGAAACGAAATTCACATGGCGCACATATTTTCACAGGAGCGTCGATGCTGAAGCTGATTCGGATCCCACGGAAGAGGTAGACGCCGAAGAACTGGCCAAGTGGCTCAATTCGCAATACTACCGCATCCTCGCAGAATTCATGCCAGCGTGCAGTCGTGCCGATCCGGACTTGCTGCCAAGCGAAGAGAGTCGTATACAGCCAGTATATCAACAGCACGACCACGATGCAGAAGCACTACTAGATTCTGCGGCCTCGGCGCTCACCATGGCTTGGGTACGCAGAGACACGACTGCAATGAACCGGCTTGAACGTATCGGAGTTCGCATGCAACTCGGGAGGCCCCAACTCCGTCGCAAGGACTCTTCTAGTTCGAAGTACGAACTCGACCTAGATGCGGAGTTTGACTTACGCTACGGGGCGCTGCTACCTCTCGACGACCACGATGAACATGAGAAAAACGTAGCTGCGCTAGTAAGACACGTGATTGAAGACTGGAAAATAGTTCACGACTTGCACCTCGACCTCGGGCTCCCGGATACCGACCCGGAAATGCAAGGCGATATGGACGTTGAAGAATACGACCCGACGCTTTTTTGGCACCAAAAAGACAAAAAAACGCACCCGTCGCGGGAGGATGCCCGGATGATCTACTGGACGCTGATCGGCCAGCTGTTGCGTTTCCCTTCGAAGGCGGACGCAGTGAAGCAGTCGCTCGCGGAAATGGCAACAAAGTTCGAGCCGATCGCGCGGAAAAATAAAACTACTGTAATCCACCGAAACGGCCACCAGGGGGCGCTGCTGAGAATGACAAGTCAGGCGTTTGATTATAATCTGCTCCAAACAGGCGCAAGGGGAGTACTTGACTACGTGGACTTATTTCAGGTGGACATCAACTTCCAGCTGGCGAAACCCTGGGCTAGGTTTTACGCGGAGCCGCCGCAGCGGCAAACTATCATGACACACATTTCAGACTATCCAGCCATTGTTATCGCCCTCATGAAGCACGGCGCGAAGCCGCCGCCCTTTGCCGCAGAGACTCGCTCGCTGGCCGAAATGGCACGCGACGGCCAGAACATTCACGCTTCCGAAAGCACGGCTGCACTCGTCACTCTCTCGGAAGCGGCGATGAGCTTTCTGCAGGAGCGCGGAGTAGAAGTCCCAACGCAAGGGCCAGCGACGGTGACAACCTCAACTACAATAGCGGTAGGAGGAGCAGGATCACGATCATCAGCAAGCTCCTTGACTGGAATATCTGGAGGTTCTACTTCTGCGTCATCATCCTCTTCTGCAGTTCCCCTGCCGCACGCACCAGAAATTGCAAAGACGAAACGGCAGGCCTTCCAGAAAATGTCCAACGTCATCGATGAGTTGCGCACTCGAATCAAGCGACTTTCCCCCGAAGATTTTGCAAGTTTGCGCAAGGCCGAGAAACACGCACAAGAGCTTTCCAGTGACGGTATTGCGTCCGCGCTCTCGATGCAGCTAAATCGCGTAGCGCAGGCCAACGAATCGCATCCGCATCCGAATCGGAACGGCAAAAAGGCTCTTTTTCTCGTGCACCATTTCGTTTCGATGAAGTACCCAGAAGAGGACGACGCGAGCTTCCTCATCCTAAAAGCCCTCTGCCAGGCCGCCCACCAGTACGACACCAACCGCCAAACGTGCGACCCGGTGCTGCTGGTAATCAATGTGCTCACGGGCCGAGTGACGGACGAGGACATCCAACAGGAGGCACAAAAAAATCCCAAAAACGACGAAGCCGCAGCTGACCGACTCACGGTCCCGCGAAATTTCCTCGCCCAGCTACAGGAGCTTCATGGCGCCAAGACGTGGCACATTTTGGAGGAAGGGCAGCGGCGCCTTTTTCTCCTGCCTCAGGATGATCAGAAGACCATCCCCGAATTATTTGACAGGATCATCAACTCAGATGGTGCGGAGCATGCGACGAACTGCCTGCGGGGACTCTTTGTGCAGCAGATTATGGATGACCTGGGGGATACGTTGACGATGAAATACGGACATGGGCTTGACGATCTTCCGAACATGCCACGAGAGCTAAGTCAAATGTTAATGGAGGTCTACGAAATTGCGGAAAAGTTTACGAAGCTTTTCCTAAGCGGAGACCACATGCAGGCAGCGTTCGAGCCGTTCCTTTCGGCCGGGAAATTGTCAGCGGGGCAGCTGGGGAAGGCAGGGGTGGATCGAAGCGAAGCTAAGGTGGACGAAGGTGATGAGGGAGGATCGTGCATTGAAGAACCCAACGCAAAACGACAGAAGACCGGACGCGTGTATTAATCTTCTGGATGTTGTTGTTGATCTTTCTAACGAGGGAGAGCATGCTCACGCTCAGTCTTGGGCACGCTCTTCGTATTGAACAACGTTTCCTCGGAGGCCGCCTGCAGCCCGGAGCCGGACTAGATACTTTTGATTTCGTTTTCGGGTGACAAGCGCCAACATCGTGAATAGAAGACGCGAAAATATTTTCGCGTTCTTTTGGTTTTATAGCCAAACAAAGCCAGCACGTGCACGGGTACGGCACCACGTCATGTTCTCCATGATGTTCTTGATGAAGCAAGTCGAAGCGTACAGCGTACCACGCAGAGGGAGAGCCATAGCGAGCTAGGAGTGGGCACAATCTTCACGAATGATTATGATATGAATGCTCATTCTTAATGCGGACGACCACGACAAGAGTAGTTGCCTCAAATGCGTATGTTTGAGTTTGCACTCACCAGATCCACGAATCCATATGTTACCAGTAGCTGATGAGAGGTGTATAAAAGCTTCGTACTTCTACTTCTTGTTCCCTTCGTTCTAGACTCAGAAGACCCGCAGCGGCAGTGCTCGATATAATACTTATCTTCGTCGCCGTACTCGTGCTTTCGACAGTCTCATCTTTCTCGTCCGAGGTTGATACTTCCGCCATTTCGTCTGCGAGTTCCGCAGCACTCACTTGCTTTCGCTGGAAATTCAATCTGCTTCCTCGGCCTGTCGCGGCTCCCACGATAGTCTCGTTGTGACCTTGAGGTTGAGGTCCGGTGCAGCAATTGGCATTGCTACTTGGAGACGCCTCAAAATCGGCGTCGAGGGCCTGTGCCGTGGTAGCCAAACGCCGTCTGCTTACCTCACCACCTTCGAAGTAGAAGCAAAGGGAAAGGAAACCACTACCTTCACCTTCGACCTTTCGTTTGTTTCTTCGCGGAAAAAAGGACGACCGCGACAACCTCAAGAACCTTTGCGCCAGCAGCACCACAACTTCGCTGCGAAAAAGGAAAAGCCACAGCACGGCTCGTCGTCCTGGAGGAAGATGACGCTTTGGATCTTGCAGAACGTCGTTTTGTTCCGGTCGCCGTATGAGCGCGTCTACATCGCGCCACGAGCGTCAGCGGGCTACTGCGTCTACCTCGTTGCCATCAGTGCGATAATCTTGCTACCGATGTTCTTCGCATATGCCAGCGGCGGGCTCTGGATCAAAGAAGCCTTCTACAGAGAACAACCGTAATTCGATATTGTTGTTTTTCTTTTTGTTTTTGCGATTGCATCGACTGATACAAAGTATACTTCTTTTTTTTTCTTTGTACTTCTTTCTAGGTAGCTTGTAACCGCCCGAAAGCAGCTAAAACCTTATTACATCAGGCTTGTTCGCTTCAACCACGAGATGGCAGTGGCAGTGCAGGGCGACAGCAGTGCAGCGTTCTGGAGCACAGACGTGAAACTGAACGAGCTCAACGCAAACTCCGTGAAAGTGCCTGCAGTAAGGTACACACACGATGATCACGATCCACGAGCACGACCGAAATTTCGTAGAAGTTTTTTACCGCAGCAAGTTGTGCTTGTAGTACAATGAATGTAACAGTAACCACATCAGCGACTAAGGAGATAAAGCGAGCTACCTGCATTTTTTCGATCTCCGTCCCAGCTTCTCGTCTGCTCGCCTCGCTGCGCATCGCCAGCGCGGGCGCTGCGCAACGATGAAGGAAACGATGCACCATGGTGTCATCGCGTGCGTGCGGATTCAAAAAGCGTGTGAAAAGGAACCGTGTAGCAGTCATGCAGCATGCATTCAAGAGCAAGAACTTTTTCTTGAGTAGTTTTGAATATCCGTCCCACCAGGTACCAGGAACTGGATACGGACGTCGACGGGGTCCCAGATGAACTGGTGGTGAAAGTATCCATGCCGACGGCCGAGAAGGCGAAGCGAGTGATGTTCCTCGGGACATTTCGATACCAGCTTTCCGAGACGGTAAAGCTGTCGATGAAGGGGCTACTTGCCTGCGACGAAACGACAGGCTTGGGAGCCACAGGTATTTAATAACCAACCAACCAACCAGTTCTTTACAAGATTTGTATCATAGAGTACTTAATAACCAGACGAGGCTGTTGACGAGGCTTCGCTGTTTTTTAAGTGCCTTCCCATGTAGCAATGAAAGAATGTTCAGGTGTGAGCTTGCAAGGCTCCGTCGAGCTGCACCAGTCCGAGGCGCTGCGGAGTCTCTCCGAGCCACGCACGAAGTACGACGTTAGTCCGCTTGCTTGGAGTTGGGGGAGCAACACAGCGTACTCACAGTTGGATCCGTTCACCTTCCCGGCCCTGCTCCAGCACTACGCAGCACGGAACGAAACAATACGGTACCACTACTTAGTACGAACCAAATCAGGTTCAGGCGTGACGCTTTCTCTTCATGATGATGATGAATCCGCTGACGTCGAACAAATGAATTTTTGCAAGCACTCTTTCATTCTAGGTTGCGAGCCGACCTGCCTCCGATGTGGTCGTATGCGCCGTCGTCAAAGTTCGAGTTGGAGGTGCGGGCGAAGGTGCCGAAGCAAGTGGTGTACTACACGCCCTCGGCGCTCGAGGAGCTGAAGCATGGATGGGTGCACATCGCGAGCTTTCTGTTCCCCGTGTACCTGCTCATCTTCGCGTTCCTCCGCTTCCTTTACACCAACCAGATCATCCAAACCTACTGCTGCACACAGCTACCCTACATCAACGCCAAAGCAGGGGGCGGCTGAGCTGCTGGTGTGGCTGTAGGCGGACGGTGGTGGAACAAGGATTGGAATTGGATTGCGGAAAAGGCGGTTGGCTATCAGCACTCAGCGAGAAGAGCGACAACGCCGAAGAATGTAGGACACCAGGCAGCAGAATGAAAATGAAAGTCGCAGCCTGCAAGCTGGCGCGAAACCATGCATTCGTTCCGTTCCACCGTCGAACGATTTGCGCCCTAGATTCAAAACCCCAGCGCCAGCTCCCGCACTTGGAGGCCTTGAATTCTTTGCTACACTCGTTCTGTGTTCAACGGTGGGACGAGATCATTCGGTCATGCTCATTTTGAGCGCCTTTTGATCTGCATGCCCAAGTCCGCATCTGATTTGATGAGAGGTCGATGAAGAGTGAGCGCATCCATGTCTTCAGAAGTTCTGGGCTGTTGCCTCTTCGCGGTGAGATTTTCCGATCACGATCCTGGGGTCGATGCCGACGAGCAAAACGTCATAAAATACCAGTCGCGACGAGATATTCTTTCAAATGGCGGCCGTGCCGACGCGGTGAGCACGTTGCAAAATGGAACTGCTCGTGCCCGTGTGACGAAAGATCAGAACGCGCGGAGGAGCGAGGATGCTTTTTCGATAAAGGAGGCCTCGTGTGCTACTGCTTGCAAAGCGAAGCGGTGCGAGTGCCACGATTTTCGAGTTGTTTCCTTTTCGTTTCCCTGGCTAGAACGAGTGTTGCAATTATCGTCGGAGAATATTAAACTACGGCAGCGACATACTCCTAAAAGTTTTCTCGAGGAGCACGACGGCCCATCTATCGCTTCAACAATCTTCTACGACCTGTACGTAGTACTCCTTCGATCTTCAGGGGCCACCGAATCCATGACAAAACCTAAAGCGGTGTAGCTTTACGTTTGATCTTAGCACCGAGAACATGTTTGGCGGCAGTTTGTTTGGGGACGACCCTTTTTTCGCGGATCCTTTTGGCGAACGACCACAGGCCCAGGGACGAGATCGACGCACCTCTCGGAATGGCGGGAACGATCAAGTTGCGCGCCCCCGGTATAAATTTATACTCGACCACGGCACCTCTGCTGACGGTTTAGGCTGGTGCTCAAGCGACGTTAAATAATTGAGCTCGGGTTGGGCAAGGGCACCAGCAGCAGTAGCTTATGAGTATAGTCTTGACAGCCTAACAGGTGGACCGTTTAGCTTAGCGTATGCGAAATTCGGCGCACGCGGAACTTCCCCAGAAACATAAACTTGAGCTTTTACGTCCGACTAAATAATCAACACAGACTCACACTTACAATATTTTTCATTTTCTGTGCTACGTCGACTGTACAATGATCCTCACCTCAGTGACCCGTTTGCGGCGATGGAGCAGCGCATGTCGCAAATGATGGGTGGCGGCATGCTGGGTGGCTTCGGTTTCGGCGGTGGAGATCCGTTTGGGGGCATGTCGTCGTCGTCAATGCAGATGATGTCTTCTTCGTCGGATGGCTCGGCTGGCGGGCCAGGCTTCCGCTCCTCGTCCTCCACCATGGTTTTCTCAAGCAAAATGGGGCCCGATGGACAAATGCACACAGAACGGTATGAATGTTGTTGGAGAATGACTTCTACTGTACACGTACAGTGTTTTCCTACCACTGACTTGTTTGCGGCCATGCGTATTCATTGAGAGTGCCTGAACGGAATAAATTCTCGTCCCGTGATCGAATCTTCTTGGTGCCCCAATCAAATCATCTTTTTCCTTTGTCTCCAACAGGTATTCCTCCTCAGCGGTTCGTGCCGGACAGAAGAACGCGTTCGAACAGCAGCAGGCGTATTCTAATTCCTCTACCGGCGTGGACAAGATGAGTATGGAGCGACAGCACGGGAGCCGCGGCCGCAAGATGGTGAAGGAATATAGCCATGCCTCGGGGGAAGACCGGCAGACCGAGTACCTGCGGGGGATAGAGGACCACCAAAAGCAACAGTTCGACGACCACTGGCGCAGCCACATCGCGCCAAACATGCCCAAACATATGGGGGGTATGGGGGGAGGGGGGGGCGGCGGAATGGGACCAAGAGGAATTACCGGCGGGATGAGCAGCGGAGGTAGTCCTTGGCTCTAGTTTGAAGAGTTTTCCTTTCCCCACACTAGAAGCCACACCAGAAGTAATGGAGGTGATGCAGCAGATGCTATAGAATGAAAGTGATGTTGATCATGCTATACTTTCATCCCACAATGGATGCTATAGAAAGTAATGGGGAGGGAATGCTCCCAACAAAAATTTTTCGTTGAACTAGCATGTCGGATGTCGCTGCAAGGTAGTTGAGCTGACATAGGGATACGACCGAAAAAGCGTTCGGCGTCGCACAGATTCGAGAACATGTCTATGTGGTATATCTGATCCACCTACTGCAACAAAACAGCATCAGGTGCTTCCCTGGGCTACAATGGAAACGCCAGATCGAGCCGCCGAAGCTCGGGCTCCGGGAATGATGGTGGCCGGCGTGCGCTTGGATATTGTGGACGTCGTGCCCATGATCTGACTCAGAAGATGTGGAGCTGAACCACCACCACGACCTGCCGGAAAACCTTTTCACACTGACCACCTCTCCCGGAAGGAGTACCTTCATACTGACTCAGAGTCAGATAGATGAGACACGACCTAACAAAGAGGGCCACGGGACCGGGAGGCAAGTGGTGGCGGGACCAGCTGCTGGTGGCGGGACCAGCTGCACCTGCAGCTGCCGCGATTAATAAAAGTAAATGTAAAGATGTGCCGCGCCGCCCCAGCCCCTGGCAGAAAACGAATGAGTGAAGGAGTAGGAGCACAGCCGATACTATTAGTTTGCTATCTTCACGTTCACCCGATATGCAGACGCGAAAATCGACAGCGAGAGGGGCTGCTGCTCGGGCTCGCATTCGAACACTCGTGAAAGGATATCGAAAAAAAACCGAAAAGTGACTTCAGCGGACATCTAGTAGACTACATATGAAAGGCGATGTAGGCTAAGGCCTTTTGCTTCTCGAAAACACAGAGACCAATGAGATTCCGATTCTGAGAAACCTGAAGCAGTATTCGTTGGAGGAATTATGACTCTCCCAGGAATTTGTTTGAGCACCTCCGTGAGCTATCACAAAACCTCCGCACCACGACCAAACGAGGTCGTTTTCGGTACTGTTGTTTTTCATCTGCGAGAGCCGAGGACCTTGCCGAGGTAGTTTCGAGACGAGGAGGAGCCCGCCGGCCAACAAACAAAATCAAAGAATGGCAGTCATCCCACGTCTCAAAATGTCGGCTCACGCTCACTGGTGTAACACAGTATGTACCAAATTTCGAGCCCAGGCAGTGAGTGGAGGCTCGTGATCCTGTCACGCTGTCGTGACCACTTTGCTACACCTATGCATATGCAGCGGAAAGGAAATACTAAACTTCTCAGTCCCACCAATCGATGTACAGAAATAAATGTAGCGTCTACTCAAGTCAGTGAGTAAGAGTCGCAGTATGCAGCACAAAATAATCGTCACAACTTATTGCTCCATGTCCATTTGCGCGACACTGTCGGACTCGCAGCGTGCAATCGGCAATGATCTCAAGGCATAGGCAACAAAGTTTACAAGAAACGAAAACGCCGAAAACTTCCTAGCGCTGGCAGCACGCAGACGTCGCACCTCCATGTATTACGATTTGAGCGGTCGATTCACTGAACCGACCAGGTAAAAGCCTAAGTGTAGGCCATCGATTACCGTTGGCAGAGGCGCAGCTACGTGTTTGTCCGACAGAGGGATCATCGCGAGCATCCGAGCATTTTTCCTCCGAGCATTCCTTGATATAGGATGTCGGTTCTGTGGGCCGGTGACTGTGTGTGTTGCGGGCAGCAGGGGAAGCTCGGCTACTCCCGCCGCCACGAGGGTTTCCACTGCTGCGCGTGCCACGACTACTTCGACAGCAGCTCCCGCAACTCGTCGCGCAGCTCCTCGCGCGCGATGTCGAGCGACGACTTTTTCGTGTACGGCATTCGGCCGCCCTTTTCCGCGTTCCCGGAGCAAATCGTGGTGTCGGCGGGCAGCTCGAAGCGGCATTCGGGGCGGGGGACGGGCGCGAGCCTCTGGATCAGCGCAGAGCTGCTGATGGCCCACCTGCTCTGGTTCATGAACTTCGACCACCAGGCCGAGGGCTTCGCGGCGCGGAAAAAAGAGTTGATCGAAGCCATGATCGCAACCGCCGACGATAGCGCCACGAATACGAGGAGCGCGACTGGTAGTATGAGCATCAGTACCAAGGGCAAAAGTGGACCACTAGTACCGCAGGATGAACACCTCCGACACCAAGAGCCTGTTCAAGCTGAGTCAGCGCCTGTTTCAAACACCACTTTTGGGTACGCCCCGAACGCGAGGCGAAAGAGTGGCGCGGACCAGGAGCAGCAGAACCTCCATCAAAACGGCGCGCTGGCGGGAACAAGGCCACTCACTCCATCTGCAGACTTTCTGCCGCAGCGACAGCAGGAGCATAAGGAGCCATCAACAGCACCAGCATCCGCAGCACAGAGTGGTCAGAAACAGCAACAAGCGGAGCAACTGCATCAGCAATCCTCGCCCTGCTCGGCGCCGCCGGATAACGGAGGTCTCCTTCCTGGTACCCCTACTTTGAAGCGGGGGCGGCCGAGGGACGAATCTGACTCCGAGATTTTAAAATCCCCGCTGTCCGACGGTAGCGACGGAGCGAACAGCGAAGATGAGGGCGTGGGGAGCTATATGAGCAGCACCACTGCTTCCTGGATGGATCCCACGGAGCACGAGAATCGGTGGCGGTCGATTTACGACACGACGTGCAACGGGGAGAGTCGGCCCTTTGTCTCCAACATGTTGTCCGGAGCGGACGTAGAAGCGTTCTTCCGCATGGCGATTATGGTGCAACGGCCGCGAGAACGAGAAGCTGAGGACGATGATGTGGAGATGGGCGACGATGTGGAGATGGGCGCGGACCAAGACCCGGAGGTGGACGTGGCGGGCGATAAAACCGCTGAGAAGGTGGAGAACAACATCAAGCTCAATCGTGCGCCAAGTGTTGAAGGCGAGCGCGAGGTGGTGGAGACGTTGGTGTTACAGAGCATGGATGAAGATGAAGACAACGCGGAAGATGGTGTGGAGCAGGACGGCATAGACGGCTGGCTCGAGGATGCCGCTGCGCGCCCAGCGCTTGGCGCGAACGCAAAGAGACCCTGCTTGCCGGGTTCCTCCGGAGGCAAAAAAGCGATGGGGCCAGCAGCAGGCCGTACAAATTTGGGAAATCGGCTCGGCTTGCACCGCTCAGGACATCCTGGCTCCGCCAACGGGGAGGAACAGAAGATCAAGAAGCGGTTTCGGCTGCATAAAGATTCGGTTGTGTTGGAGGTCGGTTGCGGGCTCGCGCAGCCATCCATCTGTCTGGGTCTAAATGCTCTCGCGAATTTCGCAACGACACCATCGGACTCGCATTTCTCTGGAGCGCGCAACGGTAGGGGACGAGGTGGCCGAAATTGCAACCCACTGCTGAACTGCAACATCCACCCGCCTCAGTCGGCCGCACTTGACGGTCCCTTAAGCGGGGGCAACGGCTCAGGCTCGTCGTCCTCTTCGGCATCGTGCGGCGCTGCGGGAAAAAACACGCACCCCTGCAGTCCCACCGCTTTGATCGACGAGTACCTGCGGAAGGTGGCGGAACTCGCAATCTCGCCCCAGCTGTGCGGTGGTGGAATTCCGCCCCAGGTCTCCCACACCGCGACGAACAGCAGCACCCAAAAGAAGATCAGGCTGTCGACGAACGAGCCGCCCTCTCCTGTTTCTGCGGGCTTCCGCGTTCCTGTGGCTCCTGCGTCCGGACCTCCTCCTGCCTCTTCCTCCAAAAGTGCACTACTTTCATCATTTCGCCAGCCCCCGGCCCACGATCGCCAACATCTCGCGGCCAAGAAGAACATTAACGTGCTCAACTTGAAACAGGCGACGAAAGCGTCCCCTTTCCCGATCGTGGTCGCCACGGACTTGGAAACCGTTTTGCCGATCACAGAGGAGAATATCGAGTGGAATTTCCGGTACCACATTCTGGACGAGCCCGTGCGGTTTGTCAAGGCCCAGACGTACGCGTGCCAGACCACCCAGGGGTTTCTCGAGCGGGAGTACCGCCAGTCGGAAGACAGCGTACACTGCTCGCGGAACGGGTCGAGCGCCAGCCTGGTGGACATGACAGGAGATGTGAGCTACCGCGGGGCGGGAACTTCTGGTGCGGGGGCGTCACTACATGCGGGCGATCGCGACGTGGGTGGTGTTCTTGCCGGAGCTCCTGCAGCTGCGATTGCCAGCGCCTCCTCGTCTTCACGAGCTGGTGCGCAGCTGGGCGGAATGCTAAGCGGCACTCGTCGCGCGGACTCAGTTCTTGCAGCCGGAACCGGGGCCGCGGCTAGTCAGGTCGACCTTGCGGCCGGTTCTTCCTCATCCGGTGGCCCTGCTGCGAGTGCTGAGGGGCAGCAACGGGCACTGCTAAGCCAGCACTCTCCTGGGCTGTTCGAGTCCAGCGGAGCCTCGAGTGCGTCGTCTTGCCAGGGGCGGGCAAGCGGTCGCGGTCCCCCTTTGCAGAGCTCGAAGATGCATATTGACACGCAAATATCGGGCACCACTACTGCGTCTTCAAGTGCAGGTGGTCGCTCGAAGCTTCCGCTGTCTTCGACGTCCTCGGTTTGTCGGCCTTGCTCAGC
>RXOD01004029.1:0-31263 GCA_005223375.1 Amoebophrya sp. AT5.2 | reverse complement strand
AATCTCAAGGCTGCCTCCCGGATCCCAAACCCCTCTAGACAACCCCACTCAAGGGGTACTTGACTAATGATCCCAGCCACCCCCTCCCCCCCATCTCCACTGATCCTCAACATTCTCCATCGGTCGAAGCCTGCCTTAGGACCATAGCCTTGAGTTTTTTGAAGGCTTAACTACCGTTGGTACTTTCACGTACTCAATCACCGGCTGCGACGGGTCGAGGATGTTCGCCGCGTGGGCGTCGTCCACGAACTGGAACGTTTTCGACGGCAAGCCGATGCTTGGCGTCACGCTCAACTTCCGGATGGCTGCGCCGGCCTCCGAAACGGAAGTCAAGAGCACGGTCTGGATGGCATCCGCGAACTTCGGGAAGGTGGAAACCTTCGAAAGCGAATCTTTATTGTCCAAAGTCGGCATGGGCGACATGGAAAACGAAAATTCCGCATACGACTCGTCATTGCTGGAGAGGGGAGTGAGATCCTTTGATGCGTTGTTTGCGGGTGCGGTCGACGTCGAGTTGCTCGAGGACGGATCGGCGTTCGTCGTGGGGATCATAGCGGCGGACTGTCGTGGGGCGGACGAGGTCGTGCACTCCATTCGGTTCAGCCGTACTTCGGTGGTTGCGAGGATCTCGCCCACCTTGTCCGCCAGGAGGTTTTTGTCGAATATCGGATTCGATTCGTTTTGCGCCAGCAGTTCCTCGCAACCCCCGACGACCTCTGGCGGGATCAGGAGCGCCGCTCTCACCTCGGCCGTGATCACCAGCTCTTCGCTGGCCGCCTTTGCCTCTTCTGCCTCTTTCTCTCCTTCGAGCTTTTTCTGCACCGCGGTGGGCAGTTCGACGACGGACATTTCGTCTGTTTGTGGGAAAACGCCTGCGCGGTGGAGAACCTGGCTGGAGTGAAAAGCGGCGCCGAGCTTCAGACGGAGGGTGCTCTGCGAGATAGGATGGACGGAGCGTGTGTCGGACGAATTGCAGCACCCCCCCGGCCTCCCCGGCAGCGAAACGAAAAACTGCACCGCGACGTCGCTCACGTCGTCATCGTCGAGAACGGAGACGTTCAACCCCGCGTCGAACTCACTGATGCTCGCGTCGAACTCACTGATGCTCTGTCCACCGTGGACGGAAAAGGAGCCCTCTCTGGAGACCGGCCGAAGCTCCGCCTGCAATTGCTCGGTTTGGTTTTCTTCATTCCCTGGGTCGGCGCGCTTCGCCTCGAGCTCGCCTCTCTGGATCAGCGTCGCGTTTGTTCCGTTATTTCCATCGTCCGTTTTTATTTCGAAATGCATCCCCAATTCCTTCCGGTAGTTCATGCAGGTGAGGTCTGTTATCTCCGCCCCTTCCCCGGGCAGCATGCGCTCGATTGCACGTGACAACCGCTCCAAATTCAAAGTTTCCGCGATCGTCGTCGCACACGGATCTTCGTCCTCTCCTTCGGCGGCGCCTTCAACGGCAGCTGCTTGGTGTTCTTGCGCGGTGATGTTGTTCGCCTTTTCTTCTGCTCTTCCGGGTGGAACGGAAATCAGCACCCGCAGCGGCACGCGCACGCGGAACGTGGTCATGTGGAGACTTTCTTCCCCGACTTCCCCAGCGATCCAGCGATCCAGTGTTTGCAGCTCTTGCCTCCACAAATTCGGCCTCTCTAGCGTGGTGTTTGCAGTCACGTTTTTCACCACCTCGTCGAAGAAGTCGGTGCCATTCAGTTCCGCCGGCGGTTTCGAGCTCAGCACCGACTCGCCTGCGGTCAAAGTGTACGCAGTCGTATTCGGCGAGAGCCTTAAATTGAGTTCTTTGGTGCCGGCGAAAAGGACCGGGATTGTTGCGTTTACGTCAAGCGTTTTCGTGTCGGGTCCGGCGTTCGCGGACGCAGTTTGCTGCGCTGGCCGGAGTTCGGTGGAAGCGTTCAAAACGCTGCCGGCGGTCACTTCGGTCGATGCGTTCGCGCCGCCGGGCGTCACTCGGGCCGACGCGTTCAGAACCCCACCGGGCGTTAGTTCGGTGGAAGCGTTCAAAACGCTGCCGGGCGTCATTTGTGTAGAGGCGTTTGCGCCGCCGGGTGTCACGCGGGCCGACGCGTTCAGAACCCCACCGGGCGTTATTTCCGTGGACAGCGTTCTTCCACCAGGTCGCTTCTGCGCGACCTCAAACTTCAGAATTTCCTTGAAGCGCGCCGCCTCCGACGAGCCGGTTAGTACCTCGGTAGTCAGGCCTGCGGACGTGATCTCCAAACTCGGGTCGTCCAAACTTTCGGCGAGCTGCTGCGTCAGGTCGCCCACGGCCACTTCCTGCAGTGCGGATTGGGCGGCGGCCAGAGCGGTCGCGTTCTTGAAATCATCGCTCTTGATCAGAAACTCGATCTCGAGCTTGAATGCAGCATCTTCTTCTACTTCGCCCGACGCAGAAGACGTACGGGCTTTGGAGGATTTTTCAGCAGTGGTAGAGGATCTCGAGGACAACGCGCTCAAAAACAGTGGCAGGAAGGTGTCCTCTGCGGATGTTGCGGCGGATATCGATGTCATGCCCTCCTGCAGAAACAGAGAGAAAACGGAGTTCTCGTCCGCCAACAGCTTCTCGTCGGAGACTGACTGGTCGTCGGCCGCCACCGTTTCGTCAGAAGACCACCGGATCCCAGAGGCGAAATCAGCCGGCGAGAATTCCTTTTCCAGAACCGCTTCGGGCACCTGCTTTCCTTGTTGTTTCTCCACTTTCGCCACCGCCTGGTTGTAGAGATCGTGGACCGACAGGCGCAGATCCGGCAGCGCTTGCTTTGCGCGCTTCTCTGCCAGCTTCGCGGCGGCGAGACGAGAGGATGAAGAGTGGTCCTGGTCTTGCTTGTCTTCGACTGCGTGTTGCTGTGATGCTGCGGTCGTGGATGAAGAGCTCATTTTCGAGCCTCTCCGCTCTTCCAGCTCCAGCATGTCGAAGGGTTTCTGCTGATGTGGTTCTTCTTGCGTTTGATGTTCCGACACTGCAGGAGCCGACACAGCAGCATGATCCATTCCGTCAAGGACCTCCACGCCCATTTTGCGCAGTTTCGCCGCCACTTTGTCGAACAATGCTTGTTCCTCTGCCGAGACAACATGGATACCCCGCGCCTCCAGCGACGCGGCCGCGTCCTCGTACATAGAGAGCTTCAGCCGCTCTTCGCGAGAAGATTCATCTCCGATCTCGGTCGGAGGTTTTGCTTCTTTCTTGCTGGAAATTTTCTCCCGTATGAAGTCCATCAGCACGTCCCTGTGAGCAACCATCCTCTTGTTTCTTCCTTTGCTCTCGCTCTTACTCTTGCGAAGACTTTCTGCCGCAAGTTGTTTTCGCTGACTTGCCGCCAGCGCTTTCGCAAGCCGGATATTGTGGAGGAACTGCACGCCAGTAGATGAGTTGGTCCCATTGGTGCTGTTCTCTCCTTCATCGCCCTCTCCTTTCACGATTTCGATGCTGACGATTTCGATTTCCGCGCTCTCCCCGAGCCCAAAGGCTGCTGCGAGGCCGGCCTTCAGGCTGGAGACGAGTTCCTCGTTCTCCAGATAGTAGTCGTCTGGGTTCGCGACGGCTATTTCGAAACTCGCCGCGATCTCCGGAATTTCATCTCCCCCAATCGCCCCGATAATGCGAGTTTGTGCCGAAACGTTCGTCCCCGTCACGTTCGTCGCTAAACGCGCGCGCGGGGCGGTCGCGTTCACCGTGGCATTGGAGGTGACTGTGCCATTGACTCCTGTGCCATTAGAAATCGAAGCATTCACTCCCACGACGCGATCGGTTTCGTTGGGCAAGCCGGTCAGGTTCGCCTGCAGCGTCTCGCCTCCGTCGGTTGCGTTGGCACCTGGCAAGCCTGCGCCGGTGAGGTTGGTCTGCAGCGTCTCGCCCCCGTCGGTTGCGTTGGTACCGAACCTCGCCGAATCATTCCCGGTGAGGTTCGTCTGCACCGTTTCCGAGTCAGGGGTGGCCGCGAAATCCGCTCTCACGGTTCCGTTGAACGACTCGCCGATGGATTCATTAGTTCCATTCAACGGCTGCACCAAAGGCTCGCCCGGCTCCCCGCCATCTCCTGATCCAGTTTCATTGGTCGTGCCGTTGATTGGTTTTCCATCAGGACCGACGCGTACTGGTTTTCCGTCCGGTCCGAGTACGGGTCTCCCGTCCGGTCCGAGTACAACACCCCCAGGCGTCGTCGTGTTAGGTCCCCCGACGAGTACATCTTCATCCCCCCCGCCCACCGAAGGCGTTTCCGTATCCGTTCTGTTTGCGGTGACGTTGATTCCAAACCCCTCACAGGACATGCCCGGCAGCAGCCGGTCTCCCGTTTTGCACTCGTTGCATCCCGTGCGCCACTCGAGCGCCTGGTTGTCGCACACGCAGGTGCACCCGTTCCCCGGCATCAAGTCGTCTCCGCGGAACCGGAACACGCTCTTCCCCCGCGCGTTGCACGCCTCCGTGCTCACGCAGCGCTCCTCGTTCGGTCGACAACGGCCGAAACGGTCCTTCGCGTACCCCCACTCACAGTCCGCGCAGTTGCTAGCGGACGAGTACCCCTCCTCGCACTCGCACTGGCAAGATCCGCTCGCCCACGTGTTGCCAGAAACAGAAACCGCGCGGTGGTTGCAGTCGGCGTTCGAGCACTTCCCGCAGTCGTACCTGCTTGTCGCTGTACGACCTTCCGGAGTTAAAGTGCCGAGCGGGCAGGTCTGGCAGAGGTCCGTGCCGCCGGCGGAAAATTTCCCTCTCGCGCAGTCCTGGCACTCGGAGCCGCCCCAGCCGCTGCCGGGCGGGCACGTGGGGATGCAATCAAGCGCGGAAGTCGCCACCCCCCTCGTGGTCGCGTTTCCGGTGCAGGAGATGCAGAACTCGTTCCCACCAGCGGAGTAGGACCCCTTCTCGCACACCTTGCAGCTGCGGTTCTTCACGTCCAGCCCGCTGCCGGGCGCGCACATCCCGAAGCAGTCGGTGGGGGCGGTGGACGCGCCCATGGAGGTCTGATTGCCGATACACCTCACGCACAACGCGGCCTCGCCGCCGCGGCTGTAGTAACCGCTCGGGCAGATGTTGCAGAGGAAGTGGCGCCGCGGGGCGGGACTCTGTCCGTCTGGGTTGTTCCTGGTGGCGTAGCCGGGCGGGCAGTTCGGAACGAGTTTTTGTACGCTCACCGGCTGGTACACCTCGAGCTCCCGCGCATTTGCTAAAAGCGCCTCGATGGGCGCGACGGAGAGCTGCGTGTCGAGGTCGGCCTGCTCCGCCTTCCCGCTGTAGCCCCGGAGCTCGATCGCGATGCGGACGGCCAGCGGGTCCGGCGAAGCGGGCTCTTTTTCTTCCTCCTGCTTCTCCAGCAACGCCACAGCAGAGTTCCACCAGTTCGCCGACGTTTTCGTCTGGACGAGACTGGTGAACATGGAAGGGTCGTGGGAGGTCGTCGTTAACAAGCTGGTTCCACCGCTTTCCGCAGAAGTCTCGGCGAGTTCCTCTTCCAACTCGTCAGGTTGCGGGTAGAAGAGCCACTCCGCCGCCGCCCCCACCGGGATGAGCAAGTTTTCCAGTGCGACGCGGATGCCGCGCGTGAGGCTTTCGTTTTCGCAGAACTCCACCACGTTCACGGCGGGCGGCGGACTCTCGTCCTCCGACCCCGGTTCCGCCTCCGAGGCCGCGGGCGGCGTGACCATGAAGTCGACGATCAGCTCGGTGCTCGCGGGCACCGCGCACGCCATGCGGGAGGTGGAGCCCTGGACGCTCATCTTTCCGTCCGCGCACGGCCGGCAGTGCAACGGCGTCCCGCTCCACTCCCCGTTCTGCACGGACGCCCACAAGGCCGACGTCGTGTACGTGCCCGCGGGACACACGTGGCACTCGTGGCCGTCCCAGCCCTCGCCAGCAACGCAGTTCGGCACGCAGTGGTCCTGCGAGTCGGCTCCGTCTGTGTTCCGCGTCGTCATGTGCAGCGGGCACTTCTGGCAGTCGGTTGATTTCGGGTTGGCGGAGAAGTGGTCCTTCGGGCAAGTCTGGCACTGTTTTTCGCTCGCGTTGTAGAACTCGCCCCCGTAGCAGGACGGCGCGCAGAACGCGTCCCGGTCGAGCGTTTTCCCCCGGAACTGGATACGTTGTTGGGACGTGGGCGGCCGGAGGGAGGAGGCGCCGGGGACGCCGGAGTCAACGACATCGAACCGCGGCGGCGGGTCGACGTTGAAGATCGCGTGGCGGGGATTCGGGCCGACATCGAATTTGAAGTACTTGAACTCACGATCCAAAATTCCGGAGATGTTGAACGGCTTGATCGTCCCCGGGAAGGGCTCCAGAGAAGGTCCGGAGACGTTCGCGTGTAAATCGCTTGTCGAGGTCGGCGTCGCGGAAAAGTGCAGGGAAATGACGCCGTTGGATGCCTCCGTGGGCCCGATTTGCGCTTTCAGCGTGCTCCTCGCGGCGGGCACGGCGACGCCGAGAGTTGATTTCTCCGCTGACACCTTCAGCTGGTCGAGCTCCTTCGACATGGGGTAGACCGCGAAGGAGTCCGTTTCCGCGGTGCCGGGTGTTGCGGAGAGTTCTCCGTACTGCGACGCGGGCTGGAAGGACACGGGGTCGAAGGAAACGTTTTCCGGCGAAAGTTTCACGCTGTCAGCAGTCGCGAACTGCTCCGCGTTTACTTTCATCTTTACCGGCCGGGCGGGATCCTGCTGCAGCTCAAACTGGAAGCTGTTCACGTCCCGCCGCAACTTACTCAGCAGCTGCGAAGAAGAAGTTGCAGATTTCTTGCTTTTGTCATTGTGGTTTTTCTTCTTCTCTTCGCGAATTTCCTTTCGCAGCCTCTGCAGCATTCTTTTTCCCTCTGGAGTCGCGTACTTCATCAAGGAATTCGCGAGCTTCTGCGGGTCCCTTTCGCGTTGTTCTCGCAGGGTTCTTGAGGGGGAGACGATCAGAAACGCAAGCTCACTCGCGAATTCGTCCGTCTGCACGCTATCGGACGCGACGTGCAGCAGCGATTGCTGGTGGGCTCTCGTGTCTACTTCTACTTCTTCCCCTACCTGCTGTTTCCGCAGGTCGACCAAGAGCTGTTCCGCGGACACCAGCGGCGACACGTCGTCATCGTCTCGGTCCGGTGTCGTGGTGACATTGCCGATTTTTTCGTCCAACAACTCTCCCAGTTCGCCCCCACCAGACGCCATTTGCTGCTCACTTCTCAGCGCCTCCATGTCGCGCCACTTTGGCAGCACCCGCATGCCCGTCGGGCAGGTGTCGCAGGGTCGGTCCGGGAACAGCGCGAACTCGTTCGGGCCGCACTGCTTGCACCCCGCGCCCATCCAGCCAAACCCGAGCGAACAGTTCCCCACGCACTCCTCGAACTCTACCGCGCCCTCGCTGCGCGTGGTCATCTCTGCCGGACATTCGACGCACGTCAACCCGATTCTCGAATAGGTTCCCAGCGGACAGGGGACACACGTGTAGCGACTGCCGTCCGTATCCGGCGGGTTGTTAACGGACGCGGAGTCCAGGACGCCGGCGGTGACCGCTTTTTCGTCGTTGTCGGAACTGTCGCCGGCCTCCTCCGACGCTTGTTTTAGTGCTTCCGACTGACTACTGTCCATCAAGTCGATTTTCACGGGTTGGTACCCCGGCGTGCAGATTGGCGTGGTGGTCGTGGTCACCGTCGCCACGCACAGACCCGCGGTGGTGGTTTCGTTCTTGTAGAAGCCGTTTTTGCACACGCGACAGGCCAGCTCCGGGCCAGCTCCGAAGGGCTCGGGATCGGCGTTGGGGTCGGCGCAAGTTTCGCAGGCGGAGGACGGGTCGAACAGCGGCCCCGCCTTGCAGATCACGCAGTTTTGCTCGGGATCGAGCTTGGGCCCGGCGAGGCAGTCCCGGCACCGGGTGTCGGCGGAGTACTTGAGCGGGTTGTCGCACGCGCACCGACAAAAGGCCTGCGGGTCGACGGGTTCTACTTCCGTCATATTCGCTTGGGTCGACACGTTGGCCGCGGAAGCGTTCAGACGCGCAGCCGCGGAAATCCTACTTTTGTTCGCGCCAGTTTCTGTTTCATCGGGTTCTTCTTCCAAAAGGTTTAGGCTAACCGCGCCCCTCAGCGCCAGAACGTCCCCATCGGCTCCCACCACGCCTTCCTGCTCCCCAAAAACCGGGAACTCCTGCAATAACCGCCCCCGCCCGTGACACGCTGCCGCCGCGTCGCACTTCTCCGTATCTTTCCGACAACCCCCACTCACGTCCTGCGAGAACCCAACCGCGCACGTCGCGCAGTGCGTGAAAGGGTCGTAGCCGTTTTCGCACTCGCAGCGGCAGCCGTTGTGGGTGAGGTCCCAGAAGTTACCCTGGATGGACGTCCCCCGGTTGTTGCACATGGCCAGGTCCTTGCACCGCCCGCAGTCTTCCTTCGCGGAGCTCCCCGAATAGTCCGTGGTCGTCCGCTATGGGGAAGAATTTCCGACTGTGAAGTTGTCTGCCTATAATTGTTGATGCAAGAGCAGAAAAGTTGTAGGACTTTTCCGTTACCCTGAAACCACACTGCCCTGCTTCTGCTTGGGTGACTTTCTACGAAGCCAGCATCGTCTCCGATTCGCCCTCAGTTTGGGGTGAGTTTCCACGACTAATGCCCACAAACGCGCTCGGTCCCTACTGACGAGCAAAATGAAGATTCAACATAAGTTAGTAGTAAGTACTTGATGCACTTATTTTTTTAATTTCTTCACAGTTGGACCACCACCACCTTCCCTATTCCCATGGGGCAGTTGATGCACTTGGTCGCCAGCGTTCCACCCGGGGAGTAGCTGTTCACCGGACATGGGGAGCACTGTTTCCCCTTGTTCCAGAACTTCCCGGGCCCACACTCCACAACACAGTCGATGACGTGCAGCGAGCCGATTTTCGACGTGGTTTCGCTCGGGCAGGCGGTGCACTCCGAGATCCCGCCTGGGGAAAAGAAGCCTTCAGAACATAGTTCGCACTCCCCGTCGAAGGAACTCTTCGAGATGCCGTACCCCGGGTCGCACGCGATATAGCAGTCAGTAGCGTTCTTGCTGGCTGCGGCGGATGAAGAGCCCGGAGGACAGGCGACGCAACCACCATTATCACCACCAGTACCATAATAACCAGCAGGACAGATCTGGCAGACGGGCGAGGTGAGGTTCGCGGGAAAAGGCCCGTAGCCGGGCTCGCAGTAGGTCACGGTGCCCTCGGCGGTGAGGTGCAATTCCGCCAGCTGCTCGTTGTTGCGGAAGACCTCGGTGAGTTCCGAGAGCGGCGCTGTCACGGGCTCGGGCGGCGTGCCTTTGGCCTCCACCGCGAGCAGAACCTCTCGCTGCTCCGCGGACATAAGCTCCGACTGGAGCAACCGGATCTCCGCGTCGAGTTTCATCGCCGGGCTCTGGGAGTTGGAGTTGGATAGTTGTACCGAACTCAGGTTTCTGCGTTTCTTCAGCAGCATCGCTAGCCGCATCTTTTTCTTCTTCATCATCAGCTCCTTCTTCAGCTTGGCCTTCTTGCTCGCGGCGGAGCCGTGCTTCCTTTCGTTCTCCCCCAGGTAGTTCTTGCTTGAGCTACTTGTGACCTTCGCTCCACCCGTCTGCAGCAGCCCCACGGCACCACCCCCTCCCCCTCCATCGAAGTCCACCGTCTTGCCCGTCAAATCCTCTGCTTCCATCGCGATACTTACTTGCACCTCCGTAGCTTGCACCCAGTCGGAAATGGAGTCCTGCAACGCCTTCAGCACGATCGGATCCCGGAACGTGTCCGGGTCCAGATGCGCGAATTTAGAACTAGAACCTTCCCCTCCCTGCTCCGAACTATCCTCGTCCTCCGTTATTTGGGTGCTCGACAGCCGCATCGCCATTTTGCTGCTCGCCGGCGGAGCGCACTCCAGCTCTGATGTGGCGCCTTTTCTCGGAGTCGTGAGGCCTTTGGGACAATCCACGCAGTCCCTCGGCGTGTTGAACCACATTTCGCCGTGCGGCTTGGCCTCCACCCAGTGCCCCGGGTTCGCGTACGTCCCGTACGGACACGGCGTGCACGCGTACCTCCTCCGCAGAGTCGTGTCACCTCCACCAATACCACTACCATCTTCTTCTCCTGAACCTCCATACACCGATAGCGACGATGAAACCACCGGTCCCCACTGTTCTCCCGCGGTGCACGGCGGGAAGCACTTCTCGTCGCTGCCGGCCGCGCCGGCGGCCTCCCTGGTTACCAAAGGTTTTCTGCAGGGAAAGCACTCGAGCATACTGTTGCCCGGGGAGTAGGAGTTCACGGGACAGACCTGGCAGGCACCGGACGTGCGGTTGAAGTAGTGGCCGAGAGCGCAGTCCGGCTTGCACTTGGAGATCCAGTTGGAGAGGAAATCCGCATTCGCGTTATTTGGAGTCGTGGCGGAGGTGAAGGTCGTTGTGACTCTTTCTCTTCTCGCAGACATAAGGTTGGCCACGCTCAAAGTCGGGTCGGCACGCTCGGGGGTATGGTGCGGATAGAAATTGTGCGAAAATGGTGGAAACTGCAGTAACGAGGCGCCCCCGCCCCCGCCGTCAGTCCTTAATTTGACGTTGTAGCTCCCCATGATCGGGTCGTCCGTCGGAACCATTTCCACGCCCAACTCTGTCGTGCCCTTCGCCCCCGCGACGATGCCGAGGCTGTGGGAATTGCTGTCTGGGGACACGTCGAACGTTTGCTCCGGCTGAGCTGCGGATACCGCGAACTTGTTTTGCGCGTTGCCCGCCTGCACGCGGAGCTTGTTTTTTCTGACCCCCTCTTCCACCCGAAACGCGGCGTTCGTCACGTCCCCTGCAATCTTTAGCCCCACCTCCTTCTCTCCGTCCACGCTGAAGTCCAGCTTCCCTTTGTTTGCGTTGATGTTGAAGGGGTTAATTTCGTTTCCGTGGTTGCCGGGGAGGATTTTAATCGGGACGATGTCCTCACTCCTCGCGGTCGCGTTTGAAGACGCCGGCAGTTTGAAGACGCCGGCGGTCACGTTAGCGTTCAGGTAGTTTTCGCCCACCACCCCCACGTTCTTCACGAATTCAGTGTCGGGCGTGGCCGAGAAATTCAGCAAATAGTACCGCGGGTCGGTGATGCTCAGCTGCAGTTCGGTGGTGACGTTTTTCGCGAGAAACGCGTGCAGCCCGATCATGCCCTCGGGGCACTTCTCGCAGGGGTCGTTGGGCTCCCCGCTGTACTCGGCGCGGCGGCATTCGCGGCACACGGCGCCCTCCCAGCCGAAGCCCACCGGGCAGTTTCCGATACAAGACTCGGGCGAGGTCGCGGAAGACGTTCTCGTCGTCATGTTCGCCGGACAGGGGAGGCACTCGACGCCCATCGTCGAGTAACTCCCCGCCGGGCACTCAAAGCAGGACTTGCGGTCGCCAGAAAGGTACTGCCCCGGGTTGCAGAAAAAAATCGTGGGCTTTGTATCATGAAGATCCCCGCCGCCCGGGAGGGTACCCCCTCCATCTCCCGGGAGGGTTGGAATCACGTCTCCACCCAAATCGTCATCTGTAACGTTATCGGCAGGGTCGTACACGTATCCCGTCTTATTATCCCCTACAGCGGGCACGTCCTGAAACGGCACGTCCCGCGAGTCCTCGGGGATGACCGCTTCAAACTCGAAATCCCCGTTCCATTCACTCACGTTCACTGCGTAGTGGTCCTCTTCGCCGATACCGCTACCACCTGCCGACATATTGAACCTGTACTCGCTTTCGTGCCCCGCCGTTGCGTTCACCCCATACTCGCTTTCCTGTCCCGTCGCGTTCACCCCATACTCGCCCACGTGCGGACTCGCGCTCGCGCCATACTCGCCCACGTGCGCCGTCGCGTTAAATCCAACCTTGATCCCGTTGTACAAGGGCTTGAGTTTGACTCGGTAGGATTTGCCGTGCGAAGTGACGTTCAGGTACTGGGGCAGCTTGTGGTACTTCGCCGTGATGTTCGCCACGAACTTTCTCGCGTCCTCGCCCGGCGGCAGGTTCACGGTCCCCGGGTACACCACCTCGTCCGTCGGCTCGTCCTGCCCGGGTCCAAGTGTCGGCGTGTTCCACTCCGCCGAGGACGCCACTTCTGCATTTTTGCTCACGACCAAATCCGGCAGCACCGGCGGAGGAAACAAAACGTCGTGCACCTGCTTGGGGGTGAGCAACTCCGGTTCATAGATTTGGCTCACAGACATGTCGGGCTGCTGGCACAGGTTGCGGGCTTTCTTCGTCATCTCGCCGGCTTTTACTTGGGCGACATGGGTGATTGCTTCCTCCATTTGTTGGACGTTGTTGCGGAAGCGGTCGTCCTGGGCCAGGTACGTGAGGTAGATGGTCTTCGCCTTGCGCGACTATGACCGGACCAGATGGTAAGTGGCCATCTGGTAAGTGAGAGGCGCTGGGTCTCTCCTTGGGTGGCGGATTTACCTAGGTGGCGAGTGCGTCAAGGCGCTCTGAACCTTGACTGTGATAGGGCCTGAAAATGGGCAAACAAGGCAGAATATGGCGCCTAGGGTTGCGATTTATGTTGAAAGAAGGGGGTTGCAGAGGTGTGGGCGCCACCCCGGATAGCCGCGGATCGCCGCTTTTCTGCTCCTACTGGCTGCCAAAGGGGACCCAAAAAAGCGCCAAAAAGAATTCACTTACCACTTGCCCGCTTACCACCTGGTCCCACCATACGCGTGTCGCCCGCGTTCTCCTCTGGAAACCCGGGGACTGACTGCCGGTGGTCGATCTGTATCGCCGTTCCATGCTCTACCCGAAATAGAACTCTCAATCATTGACTTCATCATTCACACGACAGACGAGACTGACAAAGGCGAAATCGGCGCTGCACCACGAGGCGGCAAAGTAAATCTAATATCTCTACGTTTCTGTATCTATACGACTTTTGTTGTTCAAAGTTGTCACTCAGTACTTCTGCCAGGTCCTCCAGCTTGAGGTATTCTGCGCAGCGCGGCATGCCCCCGTGCGTGACCATGACTGCGCCGTTCACGACCGTGACGAGGGGCAGAACCCGATACGCTGTCATGAACTTGTCGTAGACCCGCCTCCCCACCTCGGGACCGAATTTGTCCAGCAGTTCGTGTGAGAAACCGTGCAGATCGTTCATCCGCTCGTCCTCGTGGTTGCCTCGGTTGAGGTAGATGGACTCCGGACTGGCGATTTTGAGCGCGAAGAGCAAGGAGAAAATGGCGATCGCGTTGGTGCCTCGATCCGCGATGTCGCCGTTGAAGAGGTAGACGTTATCCGGGGAGGGGAGTCCATACTTGGAGAAAATCCAGAGCACGTCGCGCAGCTGGCCGTGGGTGTCGCCGACGACGACGAGGCGCGGGCGGGCGGGGTTCTTGCTGTTCGGCTCGTCGTTTGCGCTCCCGTTCCCAATCCCATTGGCGGCGTTCTGGGCTCTACTAGTACCGGCAGGAGGTGGAGGTGGTCGCGTGCTGGCTGTGGGGTGTGACGATGGGTATCCCGCGAACGGACCCTGTATCAGGACCTGCTCAGCGTCTGCGTCAGCTTCTCCCTCGCCTTGCTGGTGCGGTAGTGGTTGTGCGAGAGGACTTCTTCGAACAGGAACATGATCGAGCGGGTGCGTGTGCGGAAACACCGCTGCAACCGCCGTTTCGCTCAGTTGCAGGTGGCACACGGCGGAACGACACGTCTTCGCCTGCACCCGGATGAACTGCCTCAAAAGCAGCTCCACGTCGTCCAGCGGGACCATGTACGCCGTTTCGTACGGCTTTTCGGAGATGGAGCGGAGAAGCTTTACCGGGTCAATCTTGCGCTCCACCGGGGCCAGCTCAATCAAGGATGTGTGCGCATACTCCTCGGCCGCACTGGTGCCTCTCCGCGCGCGGTAGTGCGGCGGCGAAAACGAATGGTGCGGCTCGTCCGCAATCTGCAACACAACTGCTCCACCTCCACCGCCTTCCGCTTCTCCACTGTCAGGAGAAGGAGCTGCTGCCTGAGACTCAGACGCCTCGTCCTCGTCGTCCCCCAGCGACCCAGCAGCTACTACCGCGCCCCGGCTCCTGCTGCTCGTGGTGGTCCCGGCGGGGGTTGCCACGTTAATAGTTGTAGCTGTAGTTCCACTTCCACCTCCTCCTCCGCTTCTGCTTCTGCTATCCCTATAATCCGCCGAATTATCCGGTAGTTCCGGCGGATAGGGTTCCGTATAGGTGAGTCCTGGCGCGATGGCTTCGGTGCGATGGTACTGGTTTGTGGCCGCGTCAAAAAAGACCGCAGACCGCGAGCCGCGGACGGAAGCGGAACTGGGTCTGAGAGAGGAGGAAGATAGCAACTGTGATTGGGATTCCCGTTGCGAAGGATGCAAGTGGTGATACCCAAGTCCCCGGGCCTGTGGCGACGGAGGGATGGGCTCAGGCGCTTCTTCGTCGAAGGGCGGCTGCGGAAGGCCTTGAGTCGGGTCTGGGACAGGAGGGTGAAGCACGTCAAGACCCGCTGAACCAGATGACAAGGATGACGGCAAAGCAGCGGGGGGTCCCGTACCGTCGAGCGCGTCCGCCGAGGCTTCTTCGAAATAACTACTCGCGCCCGGAGGTCCTCGGAGAAGTCCGCCAGCTTCCAAATCCAAGTCATCCACCACTTCCTCTTCTTCTCCCCCGCGCCCTAGCTGGGACCATCGGTTCGCTGTTCTCCGCTGCTTGTTCGTGTAGTGATCTTCAAGCACTCGGCTCGTTACTTCTCGTTTCCATTCTGCGTCGCGCTCCGTGCTCTCCTCCAACGCCTTGTCGAGCAACACGGCCCGCTGGAAGAGGCGGGCGAGACTCGTTGTCGCGGAGGTGGAGGACAGCGGCATCGCCATCGCCATCGACGCAAGCCCGAACGCAAGCGAACGCGATGAAGTGACTCTCCGCACCAGCATTTCCATTTTGTAGTTAATTTATTCTACTTCCTCATTTTTCATTACAAGTACTAGCGGTTGATGTGGATCATCGAATCACTCAACAGACTCACAAGGAGGTGGTAAAGATATTAAATAAACGAGCAGCATGATCGGATGAAGAACTAGATCCTCTTCATTCGATTCTACTTTCCAGCGGCGCCACGACGTGCGCGCAGATTTCATGGTCATGCCCACTGGGGAACCGCCGGACCCGCACCAGAGCAACGAAATCCCAAACCTCAGCGAGTGACGGAAGATACAGCAGCACGGCCACAGTATTTGTAGTTGCAGAATTTTGATTTTCCTGATTTTCATGTTTCGGTCTTACAGTTACATCACAAAAACTCGAAATAATGAGTACGGATCAGCGCGCAAGCGCAAGTCAATTTTTAATCCCGTAAGGGGTCCTTAGATATGGACTGGAATAGGCGGGACACGCCCGCAAACTGTACAAGAGAAAGTAGTAAAATAGAACGAAGCGGGGCAACGCCCGTCAGCCCTTAATGGGCTACATTAGGAGACAGATGGCAAAAGCGAAAAAGCTTACTCAAGCGAGTTTCAAACGGAAACACTTAGATCCTCTTCGCACAAGCCTGAGGATCGAAAACCTGCAAAGCACAGGAGTGAGCTGCTGACTCCTTGCCCACGTCAAGCTACCACTCAATAAACCGACGCATAGAGGACTCTATATTTCAACGCGTTCCTTCGTTCAACGGTTGTCGTCCTCTTTCAAACTATCGCACTCATCTATGTGTCATATTTTGAACAATTTGAGCATCTGCCGCCGTTCCTACCTAGACCTAACCGTAACGGTAACCTGCCACGACCTATTGAGCGGTCTCTCTCACCTTCACTTTGAGAGTGTACACTTTTTTCCACGCGAGGTGGCCATCTTGCATCATTGCGCAGCGTTTGCCGTGCTGATCTCCACTGGTGTTGTACTCGGGACAAGACGGAGAACTCGTGCCCTCGCTTTTGATCAGGAAGGGCTGCTTGTGCCGGTCGTTGTCCTCTTTGTTGTCGTACTGCTCTGTGACGAAGACATCAGCCTGCCGGCCATTGCCCAAGAAGTTGTCGTTGGTATACTCAATGGCGAACTCCTCGCCGGCGCCAACGAAGTCACAGGGGAGATCGTAATACTTGGCGGTTTTGGAGAGGGTGTACGTGTACTTCTTCTCCGCCCCCTGCCCCTGCTTGCACTTGAGCCGGACCTCTTCGGTGCCGCTCTTCCCGCGCAGCTTCACTCTTTCTACGCCTCCACCGTCATGGTGTCTTTCGTCCTCCGGCGCTTCGTCATGGTGTCTTTCGGTCTCTCTCACCTTCACTTTGAGAGTGTACACTTTTTTCCACGCGAGGTAGCCATCTTGAATCATTGCGCAGCGTTTGCCGTCCTTATCTCCACTGGTGCTGTACTCGGGACAAGACGGAAAACTCGTGCCCTCGCTTTTGATCAGGAAGGGCTGCTTGTGCCGGTCGTTGTCCTCTTTGTTGTCGTACTGCTCTGTGACGAAGACATCAGCCTGCAGGCCATCGAGCAAGGAGTTGTCGTTGGTATACTCAATGGTGAACTCCTTGCCGGCGCCAACGAAGTCACAGGGGAGATCGTAATACTTGGCGATTTTAGAGAGGGTGTACTTCTTCTCCGCCCCCTGCCCCTTGCACTTGAGCCGGACCTCTTCGGTGCCGCTCTTCCCGCGCAGCTTCACTCGTTCTACGCCTCCACCGTCATGGTGTCTTTCGTCCTCCGCTTCGTCATGGTGTCTTTCGTCCTCCGGCGCTTCGTCATGGTGTTTTTCGTCGTTGCTGCCGTGATCCGTGCTTGCTGTTTTGGTGGAAGTAGTGGAACTCGTGTCCTTCGTTTCGTCATGGTTTTCGATGCCGAGCACCCCACACCCCTCCTTTCCACCGCAGCTACCTCCACCATCGTGCCGGTCTGGCCTGGAGGAGCCAGCTCCTTCCTGGTCGCCTCGCAGCTTCATCAGCCGCCCCAAGACGAACCCACGAGGCAGCGCCAGAAGCGCGTAGAAAATCCTCAGCATAGCGAGAGAAGAAATGCAGTACCGCGGGCCAATATATACAGCTACGCTGAAGAAGATTGCAACTGCAAGCCAAAAATAAAAATGTTGGAAAACAAAGACTTTCACATTTACACAAGGCAGACGAGGTGCAGAACGAGTGCCCGAGGTGTCAGATGCAGGCGTAATACTTTTATCTAGGTCCTTCCGCATCGTTGTTTTGATTGAGAAATGTAGAACAGTGCACAGTTAGCGCCCTGGTGCAGTAGTCACAACATACTCGTAGCCTGCCAGATAAAGCCCGAAAAGTACTCGCAAAACCGGTAGACTCAAACCGATAGAAAAAGCAAGATACAGGACCGTGGCGGCAAGCCACAAGAAACAGGTGAGCAAACGACCACTCGTGACGAACATCAACTTGGATGATCATCGCGGTCGACGGCGCGGGGAGAGATCGATTGGCATGTGCAAAAAGTACCAGAGCGATCTTCAAATCGTGAGTGGCCGATCGGCGAGAGCGTATGGAACGAGAGAAAAATGAGAATGAGAGACCAGGAGAATTTTATGAGATAAGAGCTCATCTAGATGACGAGCGAGTGGGCAAAGCGAACCAAGAGAAAGAGGAGATATGAGAAACAAGTATGGAAAAAGCTAGAAATCAGCGAGGGAATCAGCATCAGCAAAAACGGTCATCGACTCCTGCGTTATGGCGCCGGAGAGAAACTTCGACACGTCATGCTGCCTCGCGAGGGCAATCACGTTTGTGATGCACTCTTCGGAGACGGTTTCGATGCTGGTGAAGAAGTTCGGATAATTCCGCAGGACGTACTCCAAGAACTCCGGCCGCGTTCCGATGTCGCTGGGGTTAAAATCGGTAGGCGCCCTGTCTACCCAAGCGACCATGTCGGTGGTAGAGGCCAGCGACCAGAAGCAAAGTGCCCCCAGAGCCATCGGTTTGCTCGGGGAGTTCTGGTTCAGCAGCCCATCCTTCGCCGAGTCGTTGTCTATCGCCACCCGGATGAGCCGTCCTTTCAGCTGCTCACCAAAGTGGAGCAAGCCGAACGAGGGGGCGATGATCTCCAGCAGATTGATCGGGTGCTTGCAGGAGACTGGGTTAGTCTGGTCCTGCTTGATCGGCATCTTGATGAGGCGAACTGCTGCGCCGTCCACCAACACCGCGCACAACCAGCCGGACTTGTGCTGAAAGGAGGCATCGGTGTACATGGTCACGCTATCCTCCTTCGGGTCCTCGAACTTGGTGGTTTTGGACAGCGGCAGGTTGATCAGGTCCTTGACCGACCGCAGGCAAATGGCCAACTTCTCAGAGAACACGCGCGGGACGTTGTCCGGCATGTTGATGTAGCTGCTGAGTGGTTTGAGAAGTGGGTTGCACATGCGGTCAACGAGGCTTGCCAGGATGAACATCGTTTTTCCGTGGAGGCGATTGGCGTCGGAAATTGACAACGACGACGAACTGAGCGCCTTGTCGATCATCGAGGAGATCTCGTTCTTCCTGGACAAGCTTACGAAAAAGAAAGGCGCGTCGTTGGCGACGTCGAAGATGAGCCCCAGGATTTCGATCACGCTACCGAACTTGACCTTCTTGTCGTGGAACGGGAAGCCCAAAGTCGTGAAGAGCTTTCGCATGATCTCGACCGCGATCGCCCCGAACGGGCGCGGGACGGGGCCGCTGAAGTCGTCTACGTAGACGCTGAGTAGCAGGAGGAGAAGGCCTCTTGCTATGAACTGCAGCGCCCACGAGATCCTGCACCAATCGACCACCGAGTGCACGTTGCCGAAGAGGAGAACTAGGCCTTCAAAAAGAAGCCACCTCCCGGCTTTGCGGTCCCAGGCGGCGAAGCGGTTGTAGCGTCGGTGGGCCGGGTTGATGCAGATCTGGTTGTAGGCCTTGTACGCGTCGACTATGACCATGACGATGTCGATCATGGCGTTCACCGCTTCGGCCTTCCTCCTCTTCGCGCTAGGTTCGTCCTCCTCCCGACACTGGTGCGCCCCCTTACTCTCGAAGACTGGTTTCAAGAGCTCGGGGGGAATGGGGGTCCCATCTTCAACTAGGCGAAGGAACGCTTCCTCGAACAACAGCTCGAACTTCCTCCCCTTTTTTACCGTCCGGCGCGTCAGTGAAACGACGTTCAACTCCCTTTTGGACGGGTCCTTCATCACGTGTGCTGAAGCCAGGATTTGCGACGGTGTCGCCATCGGCGGAGACCGTTCCATGCAGCTCCTGTCGTTGGCCCCCAAGGCTGGATCGATCATACGGATCTTACTCTTCTGCTGGATCCCTTTTCTATGCCAGACGTGGGAATCCGCCCAACCTTGTTCCCGCGCTTCTTCGACCGTAAGCGGACCGCGGCAGCGTACGTGGCGCAAAACTGCTTCGTATTCGCACTCCTCGAGAGTCTGCTTCAGCACCTCGTCGAGTTCCGCGTCCGTCCACTTCGCTGGCGGAACTCGCGCCGCGAAGTCTTCGAAGTTGGCGGGAAGAGGCTCCGAGGACATCGGTTTTCTTTTCCGCACGTGCGCGCTCCAACTCCACGGCGCGCCGCACAGGCCTATGGCGAGGCCGCCGCGGACGAGAATCTGGAAAGCAAGCTCGTCTTGCTTGTGGAACAATTCACACAGAAGTTTGAAGAGTCCGACGCTGTACTTCCAATGGAATTTGCGCACCTCGGGGGGCATCAGCGACTTCAGATGCTTATCGGATTCGATCGAAATCGACGCGAGAAAGTCGATTTCGTCTGCCACCGACATGGAAGCCGCACTGTGGTCGATGTCGAGAAGTGAAGAGTCCACCTTGGAGAAGGGGCTCTTTTTTCGTTTGTCCACGGCCATGCGAAGCAGCATGTTCTTGAGCTTCTTCTCGTACTTCTCGCAGGCTGCCGCCTCGATTGCGGCCATCTTGGGCTGGCGACTTTTTGTAAAGTAAGCTGAGAGGAAAAACTATGCAACGCTACTTCACCACGAAGCTCTCGCGAACTAGCTTCGGAAGAGGGAAAAGCAAGCACACTCAGACCAACATAGACTCTCCGTCTTTAGGAAGAAAGAAAGTAACTCGGGGCCAGGTTTTCCAACAACTCAGTAGCTAGCCTCCCTCGAAACTCGCTCGGAGAAGAACAGGAGAATCTCCGCGAGTCAAACCCTGGCCGCGCGAAAGGCGGCCCGACTCGTAGCCGAGTCGTGGAAAGGCGTAGTAAATGGTTTCTGCAACTGTGAGGTCAAACAAACTGATGTTGATTTTTATCCCCGAGAAACGTCGTGTCGCAAAATGAGTTGAAGAGAATGAACTAGTGAATGCGAACTGGGCGACACTTAAACCCTTCAGAACACTGCACACAAATGGAGGAGCAGCGGGGAGTCTATCTTCAAAACCGGAGAGGAACAACTTCTTGTAAAAAAGTAGTGGAGCTAGTGGACGAGCGAACTTCTTAGTCGGTAAAACGAAAGTCGTATATATCGAGACGACCTGGAGAGAAGAAAAACTTTTTCCGTTCTGAACTGCTGAACACATCTTAGAGATAGCAGGTAAAAGACATCAAAAGTAGTAGAAAAGCCGCTTCGTCTGACTCGAAAAGGATTAATCTTGAGAGCACCTGAAAGATAACACTAACTGGTCGCTATTCCGGAAGCTTCACAACTGAACTCGAACCTTGCTGCCGCCCGCATGAAGAAAAGCTTTCCAACGCGGCATCTGCTGCTGCTGCATCATCATGTTGAGCATCTGCTGCAACATGGGGCTCGCCTGCATCGGGTTCTGGGGCTGCTGAACTGGCTGCGCCACTGTCGGCATCTGCATCGGCATTTGCATTTGCGGCTGCGCCTGCTGAAACTGCTGCGGCATGTTCATGCCGAAACCGAACTGCATGGGCTGCGGCATCGCGGCGGCTTGCGGCACCGGTGTGCAGAGCAGCCACGACTCGAACTGCACACTTTTCAACTGCTTCTTCCCGTAGCGCGACTTCTTGATCGCCTCGTAGGTGTTCGCGTCCAACTGCCCCTTCATCGGGTGAAGACCGTGTTTGCAGTAGACGAAGCCGTTTTGGTTCCAGGTGTTCTCGTTGCAGGGAGTGCGCTTCAGGTTGTGCCAGCACACCTTGGGGAGCTGCTGCTTCGGGGCTTGCAACTGGCCACCTCCAGCGCCAGCAGCCATCACCGGGACTTGCTGCTGCACGACTCCTCCGCCCATCGGCATACCGCCACCAAAACCTCCGTTGTACGGGGAGCCGGCGTCACTTCCGGAGATCGAACCGCGGCGATCCGGACCGTAGGCTCCTTGCTGATTTCCCATTCCCGGGAGCATCATGCCCAAACACAAACAGGCGGACGCGGAGGTGAAAGTGTCGACCTTCAACCGCATCCGGGGGAGGAATTCTCCGTTGAACATGGCGGCCAAACGATCTTGATAGGTGGTCTGGATACCACCAGCCATCCGGTCACCGACCTTGTTTTTGCCCTTCTCGAACACGCTCTGCCAGGCGAATTCTTCCACCTGCTTTTCCCAGTTTTCCTTCGTCACTCCCTCCGGAATGCGTTCGCAGAGGGTTTCGTACTCGTCACGCACCAGACCGAACTGGACGTCTGTGAGCGTGCGGCGCGCACGACCGTCCACGGTCAACGCCTTCAAGGTGCGGATGAAGGAGATGGGGACCTTGTTCTTCTGCTGGCCGGCCGGTTGGCCGTGAACTTGCTCGATGATCATCACGTTTTTCGCGTCCGTATGAAACGTGCGGAGGCGGATCGTGTTGTTGACTGCGCGCAACTCGTGCGCGGAAGTGTACAGCTTCGCGGGACAGTCGTTGCACGCGTTGGCATGCGCCGACGTCTCCTGTTCGGACAGGGGCGGATTTTCGGTTAAGTCGTTGACGGCTGCGGCGAGATTCGCGGCACCGTTTCCGCCTCCACCTCCTCCTTGGGGATTTCCGCCTCCACCACCGCCTCCTGCGGGGCCTCCTCCACCGCCTCCTCCAGGCTGGTTCCCTCCGCCAGCTCCACCACCGCCTCCTGCGGGGGGAGGGCCTCCACCGCCTCCTGCGGGGTTCGGGTTGAGGACGGCGCCGAGCGCGGCGTTTAGATTCATGATTTTAGGAAGAGAGCACTACCACCGTGACAACTTCTCTCGCTTGGAGCACCGTTCCTAAAGACTGTTCAGGAGAGCGATGGAAGAAGCAGATAGCTATCTGCGGTCCGAACTGCAAGTAGATAAAGGAGTAAGTGTAGACAAGGAAAAGAACCCCCCGTGGCAGTGCCACAACACAAAGCAACTTTCGCTCTGGCCGGCTTTGCGTGACGAACTTGGAGAACACGAGGCGGACAACAGAAAAAGAACTAGGCAACTCGTGCCGGAAAAAGCAACAACATCAACTGCTTCACTCAGCTAGGGAATGAAGGAAAAGTTCCGAAACGTATTCAGCTTGTAGGTGTTGGACCTGTTGTAGAACCGTTGCATGCTGTCGCTTTGCCATCTTAAATGGCAAGAAGTCCTTTCTTTCGTGATGCTACAACTCATGAGCTGCTGCAAGCAGCCGACGCGCATACAGTGCGTCCTTGTATGCCCGAAAAATTCACTAATGTTGTCGATGAACTCGCCTTTCCAACTACTGTCTTCGGCAGCGACGGGCACGCAGATGTGCGGGCAAAGCACCTCGAGCCCCTCCTTTTTGCACAAGCAGTTAGCGTAGATCTGCTTGATGACGTTGCTTTTGAGTACATACCCCGTGAGGTCCAACATGAACACGCGGCTTTTGGGGTTGTACTTGAAATCGCCGCTGTAGTGCTGGAACTCGTTTTTGTCCTGGTCGATGTCCGCAAAGGCGGCGCCCGGTACGTCGGTGTTCGACTCCTCCTCCTCTTCGGAGTTGTACCCGTTGGGATCGACTGGCAACTCCACCTTTTCCGCCATGTCGCACCGTCCGCCGAACTTCACGTGCTGTAGCAGCGTGCGGCGACGTAAACCGAACAAGAACCCTATGGCCACCACCGCGGCAAACGTCGGGTTGAACGTGTAGACCTCCATGATCTCTTCCAGGAGGATGCCAGGTGCTTGCTCATGTTCAAATTTTCCCGCGCGACGCTGGCGTCTGACTACCGCCCTGATCGCTGCTTCGTCTTCAGCGCTCATGTCGAATGCCCCGTCAATGCACTTCAGCCTCGCGACCACTGACGACAGGTAGTTATCGGCTGAGGCGTAAAACGACTTTTGTTCATCGCCCACCAAAGCTGTGAAGAAATCCAACGCCTTCTTTCTCGTGATGGGGAACACGGGCACTTTCATCGTGTTCATCACCTGAACGCACCGCTTGATGCGAATGTCCTCGGTGTCTTGACCGGGACGCGTCAGGATCTGCTTTCGCGCTTCCTCGAACCGCTTCGAATCCCCGACTAGGGCGAGGGCTTTTGAGAACTGTTTCGAGTCCTTCGTATTCTCGGCTGCTTCCCTGCAAAGTTGAACGAGGTAACGCTGCGAGTTGGGATCGATGTCTTGTGGCCTCGATTTCGAAGTACTGGACGAAGCGGAAGACGAACTCGAGCTGGCATACGGGCCAGTTGTTTTTGGGGTTGTTTTCTTCCGGGAGCGCACCGCTACACCATTAATGTAGCTGAAGGTGCCTGCTGAACGTTTTGGAACTGGAAGTTGGAGGGCGTCTTGGTGTCCGTCTCCGCTAACTTGTCGAAGCAAGGCCGCTTCAAAGTCCGCGTCTTCGTCCATCTTGCTTGACAACAGAAAGCACACAGTCAAAAACAACTTCCCAACTAGAACAAGTTCTTGAGAAGGGGAAATGGAGGAAACTGCCTCGACTGATGGGGTACTTCGGGGGAAAAAGAACTGAAAATCGAAGGGAACTGCCCAACGAAAAAACTGCCCCACAAAGCTCTGCTGTCCCTCGATCATCATCATCTTCTTCTTTTCTTTTCTCGTTCACTCGAGTTGCGCACCGACGCGTCGACCAGAACACGTTTCACTTCAAGGCAACGTCGCGTCTCGCGCGAAAGGGGATTTATTCACGATGCGGGTCGGACCGATAAACACGCAAAAGCAAGTTTTTGCCGCTATTTATCTAGGTCCTTCCGCATCGTTGTTTTGATTGAGAAATGTAGAACAGTGCACAGTTAGCGCCCTGGTGCAGTAGTAACAACATACTCGTAGCCTGCCAGATAAAGCCCGAAAAGTACTCGCAAAACCGGTAGACTCAAACCGATAGAAAAAGCAAGATACAGGACCGTGGCGGCGTCGCCGTCTGCGAGCGCCGCGAGAGAACGTCGTAGAGAAAAGGAGACGAAAAGCCGCCACCTGCGAGCTAAGGAAGCAGACATACAAAAAACGAGACTAGCACCAAAAAACAGGAGAAAAAGAACTAACTCAGCATCACAAAGGGACGGGTTTGCTAAGCCCGGAGCCAATGTAGAAACGGGGAAAAAGAACTGAAAATCGAAGGGAACTGCCCAACGAAAAAACTGCCCCACAAAGCTCTGTTGTCCCTCGATCATCATCATCTTCTTCTTTTCTTTTCTCGTTCACTCGAGTTGCGCACCGACGCGTCGACCAGAACACGTTTCACTTCAAGGTATCGTCGCGTCTCGCGCGAAAGGGGATTTATTCACGATGCGGGTCGGACCGATAAACACGCAAAAACAAGTTTTTGCCGCTATTTATATTGCTCAGTGTCAGTAGGGTATAACTCCTTTTGCTCTTTTCCTCGATTTATTTACGGGGGAGAGACCGAGACGAAGAACGAAACGAATCAATGAATCCGAAAACGAATCAATCGGATGCCTGCCCAAGTCAGTGCATTAGCATTTCACTTGTTTCAGAAAGAGTATGTATTAATTTTAGTTTTTGATACTGGCGCTAGAAATAAAAAATAAAAAATACACTGTGACTGTACTGACGGCCGACGAATGCCGATGACGAGAGGCGAGAAACGAGCGCACGGCTACGGGGACGACAGACGAGTCTCACGACGGACTACGAGCAGGACACGACGGGGACGGACCGAAGTCTTCATAATATATGTATAGCGAAATCGAGATCGACGAGCCTACTTCTTGTGGTCCTCGTACGCGCCCGTCTCCTTGCGGAGGTGGGGGACAGCGGCATCGCCATCGCCATCGACGCAAGCCCGACCGCAAGCGAGGCGACTCTCCGCACCAGCTGCATTTCCATTTTGTACTTCTTGTTCTTCCTCATTTTTCATACAAGTACTAGCGTTCGATGCATCATCGAATCACTCAGACTCACGAGGTAAAGGTAATAAATAATAATAAAGACGAGCAGCATGAACATGATCGGATGAAGAAGAACAAGATCCTCTTCATTTGATTTCACTTTCCAGCGGCACCACGACGTGCGCGCAGTCGCAGAATCCATGCACTAGCTCTACCTCAGGAACCCCGAGACCCTGGACCTGGTGCGCACCACAGAGATGATCCTGCTGTTGTGCCCTACCTTGGGAAGAACAACGAACTGAGAACAACACGGCCACGAGGGAGTGGCTCCCTCCTCCCTGAAGGTGAAGCCGAACGACCTTCGTGGGGCGCGTGCTAGAGAAAGACGGTTCGCCATCGACATCTTCGCGTGATAATTAATGCCAGCACGCCGGTTCGAGTTCGACAATGAGACAGCGATGTCCTTTCAAAATTCGAAAGGATGGATTCGACAAATAAATTTGTACAAACATTTGCAGAAAGCCTCTGCCACAAAGTAAATTACATGGTCGATGTTGAAAAAAGAATGCTATGAAGGACAATTAGTATGCAGCTTCTTGTGAAGATCATGTGTTGCGCGTCTCGTGTTGTTCCGCTGTGCAGGAGGTGCCAAAATCAAAAAGAAACCATGTTCGCTATGCTAAAATGAAACTGCTCGATCCACCAGGTACAAAATCGGTTCCTCGATGAGTTCCGCGCTGTGACAGCCGGTTTTCCTCTCTTTTCGGCGCCGGCCACGAGCACGACCACGACGTGGGCGTCCTACTAGAATGAAAGAATGGTCAAAAAATGTTGATGCGTGCTCGTTTCGAAAAAAAGTGGAGATATTAGACCACGTAGTAAAAGTAAAAGAGAATTATTTTTATTACTCGGCGAATTGCATTCGACCATTCGTTCCAGTAACGGTTGAAATCGAAAAACATGGGAACTATAGATACACAACGGTAAAAAAATGGAAAATCATGTGATTCAGCTCCGATGGATCCATGGATGTAAGTAGCCGTGCACTCTGAAACTACCAGGAGTTGCAGTTGTGCCAGTACCGCCAGGAGCAGAATTAATTTGAATATCGTTGAGCTTCAGAGCTAATAGACTTAAACATCATGTGACTTCTAATTTGAGTGTGCAGTCCAAGGTCAAGGCCCAGGAGGTTGGCCGAACCCAAAACCGACTCCTAACCTTCCAGATGAACCACAACTACAACTAGCCAATACAACGTTAACGTAGAGTAGAACTAGATCATCTAGAGCAATGGCAGGTGGCGCAATAAATTCGGCGGAAAAGGGAGCGGTCAAGAACTGTGGGCACCTATCGAAATCCGAGCGAATTCATTGTGGTAGCTTGTGCTTGTGGTGGACTTACCACGATAGAGGCGTCGAGTGGTGCTCGTCGCTGCAAAGTAAATTCTGATGCAACTACTCAGCTATCCATAATCATGCTCATGTAGCAGGAGCAGCTGAAGCAGTGCGTACAGGTAGAAGTACACATACCCTTACACTACTACAGCCTAGAACGAAGGATGGAAGTGATGAAGTCGAAGTCGATGTTGAACATCAACTTCATCTCAACCAAAAATTACAGATTGACTGCGTTCTCCGGTGGACGCGCCGCCCCCATACCCCCTGCTTCTTCGCTCGACGGCAGCAGGCTGAAGATGTCATTGATGGTCTCGTGACCGACGGAGCAATCTGCCAAGTCGCTCGCGAGGATGTCCCTACCACGGCCTTCGTTAAAAAAAACGGTCAAACCCCTCTGAAACCCGCCGTCAGCGAATTTCTTTCGGCCCCTGGTGTGTTAACGTTGAGTTTTTCCAGCGGTTGACCTTGACGCACTGATTTTTATCAGAATTTCTTTCGGCCCCTGGTGTGTTAACGTTGAGTTTTTCCAGCGGTTGACCTTGACGCACTGATTTTTATCAAAGTTGTGGCATGCACTGCATCTGCAACAAAAACAAACAGGTGGTGGTAAAAGAACTCAAGCACATCCATGCACGAAAGTGAAAGAAGCTGGAAGATAGAAAAAAGCAAGGGACGATTTCCAGGTTCTTGTGCAGACGATAACCATATAGATGCGTTAACGATGACGTACACCTAGCACCTTTCTGCATTTTCGGTTCTGGCTGCTTTCCAGGCTTTGTAGGAGCGTATTGGTGGAAGGTCTTCGAACCGCACCTCGTCGAACGCTTGTGTGGCGTTTGTGTTTCGCAGCACAATTGGCTCCTCCTCTTCCACAGGTGCATCTCCACTGGCGAGTGCTTGTTGACGCAAAATGTGCTGCATCGCTTCGTCCAGATCGGTATCCTGCTTCTCCGGCGAGGGCGTAAAAACGGGCGAAGGCGTGAAGACGAAGTCATCCGTTCTCGATTCAGCATGTTGGGCGACGTACGCGCTCGGTGGAGTGCCAGGAGTGGTGTCTGAAAAAACAGCGGTGGGGGTGGCGGTCAACAACTTACTAGCCACGATCTGTCGTTCTCGTTCACATAGATGATCCAGTGGCAGTGGCAGTACTCATGTGCGATGAACCAGATGAAACTACGGGTGATAATGACCGAAAGCGTGGTACCTGCTGACTCTAAGGCGCGGAAACCGGAGCGGAGTATGGACGGAAGCGCCCGGTGCGCATTCGCAAAGCACATGGAAGCATCGTCTTGGACCTGATGGATCTGGTGATACTTCGAAAGTAGTAGAGGCGGAAACAGGTCCCTTCATCATTAGTACTTAGCTGCACCAGATAAGTAGGCATCTTTATGTTGTTGACGATTATGTGGCTCGGTGCTAACCTCGCCGTGGCTTACAGTTATGGTGCGCACTTTATGTTTATTCCATCCTAACCTAAGAAAGTATGCTGAACTTGAATCGTAAGTGTATCTTTCTACTTTCGTAGTCGTTGTACCTCAGCATCATCTTCCGATTCCCCGAAGACGCCGTAGAGCCCTGCTCCTCGTGCTACAACGTTGCTAACAGCCCCTGCAAACTGAAATGGCGGGTTGCTGGTACTTCTACTTCCACCAAAATCCGCGAAACGGCGATCTTGCGCCGCAAGTTCTGCGTCGTCGAAGACCTCCGCGGTTTCTTCCTCCACGTCCACCTCCTTTCTTGCTTCCGCTTCTGCTTCTTCTTCTTCTTCCGCTTCCAGTCTGCGCAGGTGGCGTATCCTATTTTCCTCCTGGATCAGCCTCTGCTGCTGCAAAAAGAGCACGGCTTCCTGCTGGTCGCGCAAAAGCTGTTCGCGCTGGCGCTGCTCGGCGAAAGTCATCCCCGGCATGCCCTTCGGCGGCGGGCAAATCCCGAAGGACGAACTTTCAGAAGATTGTTCCGAAAAGTAGAAACCATTTTGCTGCTCCGACATCGTGGCCCCCTCTGCAGCTGTTCCTGTTCGCTGTGAAAATACGGGTCTTGGAACCTCCTGGTGTTGGTCCTGCGTGGAAGAAGTACTTGTAGGTAGTGGATGTCCTTGAACATCATCCACCTCCCACGGCCAGCGTCCGGCTACTTCTTCGCTTCCATGACCTTCCGCGGCCGCTGTTGCCGCTTGTTCCGCCTGGCTGCCTCGCGAGCGAGGATTTTCCTCGTCATGGTTGAGGAGAAGCCCGGCCATCAGAGCGGCGCCGACATTGCCGATGCCGGACGTCGAAGTACTAGAGCCAGATGTAGGTGAACTCGTCGAGGACGAGGAGGCGGCAGACGACCCCGTCAACAGCGTCGACGTGCCGAAGGGCGTTCTCTGAGCTTCTCGTAGCTCGGCACCTCCACCTCTGTGGTCGCTTTCCTCATCATGGGCTGCTTCACCTTGAGCCGTCGGCATCATCATCCGATCATACCCGACGCCGAAAACACTGGCGTCAGCCCCAGCTGACAGCGTGTTCGGTGTCGGGCTGATGCTGATCATGCTCGTCGCACTCTCTACTTGGCTGCTCACCACGAGCTCCTCGATTTCGTTCCAGCACATGTCTTCGTCCGATGAATCCGACGAGTCCTGACCGTCTCCCCTCCCGCCCCACCAGCCGCCGGAGCTACTTCCACTACTTTTCGTTTTCACTACGGATGAAGTAGATGAGGGTCTGACGTCGGATTCAGACGCGATCACCGGACGCCGTTGCGTCGAAGGCGGCATCGGCGGCATCGGGTTCGGGAAGAAGCCGTAAGAACTTTGCGGGGCGGGAGCTGCTAGCTCTAGCACAGCTGTTCCGGGGAATCGATTTGCACTGGCCGTCGAGAGCTCGTCCTCACCATCCGCCAAGCCGAGCTGCCGAAGTTCCTCCCGCGAAGACGCCGCCCGCTGCTGTATCGCCAGGTGCAGATCGGCGTAAGTAATCATCTGCTTGCTACTAGTGCCCGCAATGGCAGCCATGGTGCCATCTTCCATGCTGGAGTTGTCGTGGCGGGTCTGTTGTAATGAAGCGGTGGGAATATCGATGCTCGGCGTCGTCTCTCCTTCATCTTCAGCAGAAATAATTGGCTCGGGGTGCTGTGATTTCACGGTCGGGTCCTCTGCAAGAATTCCGTGCGCGACTCCGCATGACGACGAGGAGATGAGATGCCGCCCGGTCCCGACCGTACAGTCATCATCTGCGGGGGCTGTACGCGTCTCCTCGACATCAACCTCGTTGGCACCGCTGGACGCAGTGGCGCTACAATCGTCCGTCAACAATGGAGGCCGCTCCCCGTTGTCGTTATCTACTTCGGCATCGGCATCGGCTTTACCTGATCCTGAGCCTGATGAAGTTGAAGACCCCACTACTACTTCTCCCGTCGCGTCCTGAGCACGGCCCGCAAACTCTTTTTTTTCGTCATCTTCCGGTGGGCTGTCGAGCTCCAGGTCGGCCTCCTCGTCCAAATTCTCGCGAACCGCGGTTCGAGGTTGTGGCAGAAGTGCCCCCGGCACTATCGTGGGCGCAGGTACTATCGCCTGGGGCTGGTGCTGGCTGAAAAACGGCTTTGTGGTAGTTACTGTTGCACATGTAGTTGCTCCAAGAACGGCACTGCGAGAAGTCGATCCTCCTGCGAATGCTTCGACGCCACCCCCAACGTTCGCGGCTGAAGGCGGTCCACCTATGATTGACACCCCTGCCGACGATTGATGATGTGGCCCCGCGGCCGCCGCACCTCCGACGCCACGGGTCGAAAAGCCACGCGGTCGCGGACTGCTGGTCGAAAGACCACCTCCGTCTACTGGTGGCGCGGAGGGCATCGTCATCACTGGTGCTGCGAGTTTTTTCTGCTCCACCGCAGACGGCTCCATGATCCTCGTGGCCGATGTCCGCGAGAATGATCGTCCGCGAGAAAGGTTGACTCGCCAGTTCTAGCTCCAGCACTGATCGGTTTACTTTATGCACTTACGGTTTTTTTGGCTAATTTCTCTACTTCTAGGTCTAACTTTTGTTCCTTTATCCTTTTGCTCTTGCTAGGTATCATAGACGAGTTTGAGTTACTCGTCGTCTATGGAGTTTAAATTTGGAATAAATTCATCATCAAGTTTAATCTCTTGAACGGGGGTTTCGGTTTCGTCGAATGAACCCATCGATGATGATTTTCGTGGGGTGGTGTTAGTGGTCTTAGTCTTAGTGCTGTTTACGCTAGTACGTACTGCGTAACAAGATGTTGACTCGTGAAGATCGGTGAAGAGAGAAGCCTATAGAAAAGTACCACGCACTTGATCCCCAGAGGACGAAACTGATACTGCACCCAACAAGTCATGCGAATGAATGCAAAGTGATACCTTGGCTTTCTATACGCTTCAGCTTCTCTTTCAAGCGGCCCTTTTGTTGTCCCACGCCGCATGATCGACGGTCCTTGATCTGCTTACAGTTCGTCCCCAGAAAATACATCCTGCTCCCACGAAGATTAAATCTTTTGCACCGAAAAGAGGAACACAGTTTGGGCTGCGCCACCTCTAAGAAACCCACGAGCAATGCGGATGCCGCGGATCCATTTAACACAAGGTTTCTCGAGCTGGAGGTGATTGTTCGGCCTAGAACAACTCAAGTATGGTGTTGCTGGTGTCGGTGCGTGAAAAAAACATGACTTCTGATCGCCGGTAAAAACAAGTCAAGTTGTACTTCAACTACACGCACTGTAATTTTCAACATCAACGATGCTTCGTTTAAATCATCTCGCTCCGACCGATGCTGACGTTGCTTCCGCGACTGGCGGCGGCTCCTCTCCTGCGGCCGCTGTT
>RXOD01004028.1:0-31267 GCA_005223375.1 Amoebophrya sp. AT5.2 | reverse complement strand
AGGCGTGTACTTAAACGCCTGCGCCATCGTCTCGGACTCTTCCGGGGTCCCGGGCGACCTCGACCGGGGAGCAGAGTGGCCCGATGAGCCAGCGGCGGCGGAGTTGGCGAAGCGTGCGGGGGCCCCCCGTCCGGCGCATCCAGTGTCGCTCGGGGGCATCATTCACCCACAGCGAGAAAAGCTGCCTTGGCGAGCTGCAGCCCGAGGAGTCGCATGCGTATTGGTGGGGGCCGTGGAGCTGAAGCGGGACCATCTTGCTGGGCGTCCGTCCGTGGCGGGAAACGACGCCACACGCCCGGGCTGCCGGGCGGCGGGAGGTCTTCCACGGCATCGAGCAGCGCCGGCATCTGGCGACCCGGGCTGGCGCTGACGGAGACGCCACGTCCACGCACATAGCCGCGATCTCCTCTCACGAGCGGGAGCGAACAGTATGGGCGAGCCCCGAAGGCGAAAAGAACTGGTCGCGCCTCTTGACACCGGCCGAAGAAAAGCGCGGCGAGAAACCACGGGGACAGTGGTTGTAAGCGAGCGCATGATCCTGGGCCGTCTCAGTCGGAAGCTGGAGACCCAAGATCACGGCCACACTCCCCGACGGCCAGGCTGTGCCAGCAGTCAGAACGTATGCCGACGCCGAGCGCGGCAACGAGACACCGCGCAGCGTCGGTTGGGTTAGCGGTGATGGCGTGGCGACACCGTCATCCGACGCGACTCCAGTAACATGGGAGCGCGGGATGGCGATGAAGTCGTCTACTCTTCCGATTGCTCGCCGGATGACGATGAGAGCGTCTGCCCTGCTACTCGCAGGCGTCTGCTCTGTGACGCCCCGGCATCCCCCTGCGTGCAGCCTCCGGTCCCTTTTGAGGGCTGCCATGAGGCTCCGACGAAGGGCAGGCCGCAGAAGGCTGCGGCCAAGCAGACCTCGTCGCCGGGGAAGTCCGAGAACCCAAGTGAGTCCGACGAAGGCGGAGACGTACGACGTCGCGTTCCACAAAGCCCCGCACCCGATCACCGACGCCACGTTCGGAACGGTTGGCGCCAGCGAAGGGGTGAGGACGTGCGGAAGGCTCTTGGATTCACGGCGATCGCGTTGCGCCTGCCTCTTCGCAGTGACAAGGAAAAGGCGGCGACCAACATCGCAGCGATATGCTCGCAAGTCGAGTCCTTGGCCAACCCGCGTCATAGATAGTCGACGGCGTGCCAAATTCTGACCGGCGAGGCCCTGGCCAAGTAGGCGACACCGAAGAAGATTGGGCGCATTTTTCGACAGGCTCCCGGGAGTCGTCTGGTTCATCGACTTCATGACGAACCTGCGGCCTGCCTTACTATGCGCGCGACGGGTTCAGCGAGGTGGTGCACTTTGGGCCCCCCGAATGTGGGCGCCAGATGGCGAGACTGTAGAAGCTGACTCGAGCGTCTTTCTATGGGCTCGCAGATGCCCCGCGCTGCTTCTATCTAGCTCTGAGAGCCGCCGCCGAACCCGACACCAAACCCCGCCCCTACCCCGCAACCAGCGACGCGCGCGGCAGCGATGGAACCCGGAGACCACTACCGTGCAGTCCTGGGCGCCACCTTCATCCTGTGGCGTGTAGTCGGACTTGATCGAACGAGCTGGCGAGCTGTTTGGCATTCCGGACTTCGACTTCGCAGTATGAGAGAGCGGCTCTGGTGTGCTGCCATGTTGTGGCGTCGGATCCCCCGAACATCACAGACCAGGGAAATGAAGCCGCCCAAGGCCCTGGCATGTGCGCAGAAATTCGCTCGGTAGCCCGCCAGGCCCACCGCTGGAGCTGCGTCGTCGAACGATCCCCACAATGCCGCTAGGTGTCCCCTACACCCACGCCACTATCCCAAAAACTGGCCCAAAAGCAAGAGGGCGAATCGGAGCAGCTGCAGTCACTGGGGCAAAAGACACAACCGCAACGCTAGAAGTGGAAAACGTTGAAAGGGATCGCTATGAAGACGCGACGCACCTACTGGGAGAGGAAAGAACTGCAACAACACCAGCGGAGAAAGTACCAGCGAGGGCGGAACTGCCCGGGAAGCCCTGCAGACCCTCGGGGCCATCATCCTCGTGGTCCGCTGCATACACATGCGCGACGACACGCGGGCGGACGTAGTGCGCACAGAGGTCGCCGACATCAACAAAAGAAGCGCGGCCCAAATGAGACGGGAAATCAAAGAAGAGCGCGCGCAACTCTCGCCCGCGGCGGTCCGGCACGTTGTCCCGTGCCTGGTCTTCCTCGCGCTGCGGGGCGAATGGATGACCCGACAGCACGCCCCCCGCGGCTGCCCCCCAAAAGGCACGACGCTGCGGCCCCTCTCGCAGCTCGTGCGTCCGCTCGCTCGGGCGGCTCGTTGCGCAAGGATGGAGGCCCTGCACAAGTAAGCCCAAACGCAAGCAGAAGCCGAGGCGCGGCCCGTCTCTGAAAGAATGGCGAACAGCGTCAGCGCGTCGGCTTCCGGTGTTGACAGCTTTGCGCCTTTCATCAATTCGCGGGCCTCCTTCACGGGGATGCGGCTCGTGGTCTCTAGCTCTATGGTCTTCGCGATCGGGAGCGCCCGAGGCTCCTGGTTCGCATTTCGCTGCCGCGATTTGGCGGATCCTCGCAGCAGCAGGATGCACGTGCGTGCTATGGGCAGCCCATTTGTTCGGCGGGGTGCTTATTCTTATACAGAGGGGGAAACCCTTACCCTGGCGGACCGGGCGGATGCCTTTTGGTGGGTCTCCGCGATCAGTTCGACGAGGTGCGCCGAGCGGGCGAGAAGTATGCCAACGGCGTCAAAGTGTCGGGCACCTTGGCGGACAAGGGAGCGGAAGGAGTTGACGGCGGCACTCTTTGGCCAGCAGTGTCACCCGTTTCATGGGGCGCCCCTATTGCTTTCGCTGACGGTGTTCGCGCTGCTTCGGTCTGCTTGATCATGGCGCAAGGCTACAGCACGGAGCTGGAGCGCATGCGTTTTTGCTGCACATACAAGCCGGACACGGACTGGCTCACTTGGAACAACGACACGAAGTCCGCGGCGACGAGCTTCGACGTGGCGGGGTGGCGGGGCCTCTGCAAAAATCTGGCCGGGCAGCGGATCGGAGCCAGCTGCCAACCAGCGACAGGCGTGGCCAATTGCGACGGGACTAATGCGATGAACCACCAAGCCCGAGCCCCTTGCGCAAGCTAGACGGAGCAAAAAGCGAAAAAAGCCAGCCCCGCCCGCCATTGAGCGGCGACCGAATTCCTTCCAGAATGAAATGGGCGGCGGCGCGTACGTCGTTCCCGACCATCGTCGGCCCGGCCAGGGTGGGGGCGCCCGGGTCTGTCGTCTTTCGCGATCGTGTCCATCGCGCTCCACTGGTGCCACATGGGCCACGTCGTCCACAATCCCGCCACGGGGGGGCAATGGATCAAGAAACTTGGGGAGTGCAGCGTGCGTGAAACACTTCGGCCGCGGTCGCCTTCAAGGGGTTCGGCCTGCTCTTCGACAAAATGACGGAGCCCCCCGAAGGAATAGGAAGAATCTCAGTCACACTAGGAGACCACGGCGGGACAAAACGCCGCAAACACGGACGACGCCGAGGCGAAGAGCGCCCCCGCGACCAAATCCAGAGCGCTGCCCAAGGACAAGGAGCACCCCGATCGTCTCCAGCTGCTACCTTTTGAAGATCGGGCGGCCATGACTTCGAGAGGAACGCAGCAAAATAAACGGAAAGCAATGAGAACCACCGCCGAACAAGTTCTGGCCGCGTAGTTCGTACGCTGGCGCTAGTCGGTACATGTAGCACAAACAATCCGGCAAGCAATCGAGCGGCACGCCCAGCAGTATGGTCCGAAGCCGAAAGTAAGACAAAGAGCGCACCCGCCTGGATTGGCTGCAAGGGCGCTGCCCCGGAACAAGCAAGGCCACCTTTCCGAAGGGTCGGCAGCGCTGTGCCACGGTGCAGCGGGCTTCGTGGTTGAGCGAGCGCCTCCCGGGCGGCTTGCTGACCAACGAGCGGACGCCGCTGAAGTGCCAGGAAGTGGATGCCGCGCCCGATTAGGGCTGTGCGGGGGCACTTCGCGACCCGCTCCACTGCGGCGAAAGAGCTAACATCCTCCCGGAAGCCGGAGATCGATGACTCGCCCGGGCGGGACCGTGTCACTCCGCTCGCTGCCACGGAAAAGCTCGGGCCATTTGACTCGACGGCGTCAGGCCGTGCGCCATCATCGCGGACGCAAGATCATGAGCGGCGACGGTGGATGTCCTCAGAAGATTGGGACGCGGCACGCGCAGACACTTCCGCACCCGCCACGACAGCCAAGAAAGCAAAGCGGGCGCCGCGGCGTCCATCTTGTCCGGGCGGTTGGGAGTGTGACCCTGGGGGTGCGGTAGTACTAGACTGCGGCCAGCCGTGGCTACTCTTTGCGGACGAGGAGGAACCGGAGCGGGGGCCAGCACGCCCCGAATGGGAATGGGATCCAGACGCCGACGGCGGGCGTTCCACCTATGTATCCGCCCGGCGACGAAGGAGCTCCACCGCGAGACGTGGGGCGAGTCTCTGGCAGATATCACCGCCGTCAGGGATGACCTGCCAACTCCACCAGAAACGTCTCGCCATCGGTCTCGTCGTTCTTATTGATTCTGAAGCACTTGCGGCCCGAAGGACAGACCCCCAGACTACCGCGGGAAGTATACGCCTTGCGCTGACGCGTTCGCATTGGCGGGAGCTGGAGCTCTCTGCGAGGAAAGCACGACGAAGCCGCAGCGCACAAACATCGAGGACGGCAAGACAAGGAACCAGCTCAAAGCCGACCCCGACGCCTCGCGCACGGCGATCCAAATCAAAACGCGGCGCACCCTGGACGGGCCGGCGGGCACTCCTTTACTTTGGGAGTACGGCAGCGGCGCGAATCGAATGGCATCGCTTACGTGGGTCGGTGGCTCGGTCGCTCCCTACCCTGTGCGGGGGCTGGTTTTCAATTTCTTCGCGAAGCGTGAGCATGGCAGCGGCGCGAAGGAATGGCGTCGCTTCTACGTGAGTCGGTGGAGCGGTCGCTCCATACCCTGCGAGGGGGCTGGTTTTCAGTTTCTTCGCGCTTGTGTCGGCGTTGATGAAGATGCGAAGGGCACTGCCTCGCGCTCGGCTATCTCTCGCGCTGCACGCAGAAACGCAAGGGGGGGAGAAGCACCCCCCGCCGCCTTTCTCCTCCGTGCTGCCGCGGGGTGGCAGTGGCGTCATGGGCCTCAATAACAATATATCTGCGCGCGATTGCTCGACGGGGGTTGAGGCCTTTGCTCATGGGCGGGATTGGATTTCCGCAGCGCGTCCGGACTGGCGTTTTTCCGAAGACTCCCAAGGACAAAACTGCGCGCGCGGGCGAACCCTTGGCGGGCGCCGTTTTGTTCACCCTTGGCGGGCGCCATTTTGTTGCTCAGTTTAAGTTCGCCAGCAATGACACGCATCAAGCAGGCGGGGGCAACTCTTCGGGGCCGACGCGCTGCCAAGCCTTGCCGCGTTCGTGTCGGCAGAACCAGAACGGGCGCGGGCGGCCATGCAAGTTAGATAGTAGCGGCAGAGACCGGCGCGACCCCCCAGGGGCAAGCAGCGCCACCGCCCGAGGTCGCCACCCCTGTGGGGGGTGAGGTTGAGGCGATCCATATGCCCGACCGAGATCCAGCAGAGACGGACAACCACGACGCCCCCGAGGGCGCAAGGCTGCGCCCCCAGCTGACGCGATTCCTCGCGGAGTTTGCCCCGGGCCTGGTCGGAACGGGGTGGAATCGTACGTGGGAGGCGCTTTATATTTTGCGGTCTGCTTTTGGTGTTTTTTCTTCGGCGCGGCTCGCGCATTTTTGCCAGTAGAGTATCCGGCACGCGACAACACAAGCGACGACGGCCCCCAGACTTTGCCCGCGATTGTGACCGAGGAAAAAGATCGAAGAGCCCCCCAAGCATCGTCGACCGACGACGACCGAAACAAAACGCGGCGCGAGCCACATGGGCCGAGAAGCTCGCACAAATCCGCACCCCCGAGGCAATCAGTCGCAAACGCAGCGACGGCACTACCGCGAGGAGCCCCCGCGCCCAGCCTACAGCGGAGCCCTCTGGCGCTTGCTTTCGCAGCGGCAGCGCGTGCGCGGTCGCCTGAGAATGATAGCAATAGACACGCGCCGAAATCTGCCAGCGCCAGCTGCACCTGCGCCAGCTATACAATCACAGCGCGGGACTGCGCGCGGGCCATGGGTCACTAGGTCGCCAGCCTTTCGCAAATCAATGCGCGAAAGCCGGAAACCAGACGGGGCGGACCAGACCGCCGGACGAACGTGAACGAAAGCGCAGAAACTTCGGCCGCGAGCGACGCGGCGGAAGTCAGTACATTACTCGGCCGAGGGCTTCTGATTTCCATCGGTAGCAAGCAAAAGACGGAACAAGCAGGCAGCGCCGCCGAATCAACATCAGGCCACCGAAGGCACCCCCGACGTCGCATCTAGTGCATTCGTGTCAGCTCAAGCCGTCAACAAAGGCAGCGGCCGCATCATCTGGATGAGCCCAGCCCGCCTCACTTTTCTGGTCATGGCCTGCGAAGTCGAGCCAGCGCGGCAAAGACGCCGGCCCTTCGATCACGAAGCGGCTGGGCCACTTCTGCTAGGTCATGCGTGACGTGCCACATGTGAAAGAAATCCCACCGAGCAGCTAAAGAAGTGGAAGAAAGAGCAGACGGAGAGACAGAGAGCCCTCCGGCAACATGCAAGCACCTCCAAGCCGTATTGATGGCCAGCGCGCCCGCATGTGGTACGTGAACAACTGGAAGACGACGACCGACCAGCGGGGGAAGTCTTCCACGAAGAAGAAGCTGGCGGGGGGTGAACAGATCCCGCAAGTGGAGGAGAGGCTGCCAGATTGGAGCTGAAGCACGGCGAGACGATGCGGATGCCGCGGTGATTGCTGTAGGCACATACAACGCACTTTTTCGCGTGCGCCTGCACATCCTGAAACATGCTGTCCCACCACGCTCCACGCTCGCAGAGGTGCTCGCGCCATGGGTGGCTACTACAAGGGCAACAACAAGAAAGGCCACGGAGCCGGCAAAGGCTCCGGGAAGGGTGCCAAGGCGCCCGCCGAAGGTCCCTGGTGGAAGTTCTGGCAGGGCAACCCGGCCAATCAGGCCAACAACGCCAGTGAAAACTCTGGCAAGCGCCCGGCTGCGTCGGACTCTGCGGAGTCCGCGAAGGTCCCTGCGGGGAACGACGACTGGTATGAAGTGCTCCATGAAGGGCGGGCCGTCTGGGTCCAGGGAAAGCCCGGCAAAGGAGACAACGGAGCCCAAAGCTGCGCTGCCTCGGCCTCGTCCCAGCGGCACCTACGTCGGCAATGTCGCGGGCACGCTCGTGGGGCGCCAAGGATGGAAGCTGCGCACGAGTTTCGTCCAGAAGTGGGCGGGCCGAAGGAGAGAAAGGGCCACCCTCGCGGATGACCACGAACCCACATCGACAAGGATCGCAAGAGGAGGAACCGCAGCAGGCCAGACTGGAGGTCGGAACGGGGGCCGCCATGCCGATTGGAGGCAGCCCGTTCCGGGGAGGACGAAGCAGCCACAGCCTCGCCCTCCCGGGCGCGCAGTATTCGACTCGCGCACGACAGGACTCGGCGATCGGAATCCGCTGCGTTCCAGGCGGGGGGAAAGGCAGACGCTTAGCGCGGCGCTGGGCGACTTGCTTGGCAAGAAAACGGCCCGCGACTTCTACCGCCGGAGAACGCCCGCCCCATCATCCAGAGAGAACGCGGCGCAAAGCGTGCCGGGCGCTGGACAAGAACTCGGCCAGTACTGAAGTGGACGCAAGAAGTGGCCCAGGAAAATCCCTCCCGCGGCCCGTTGTGTTTGCACTACGCGGCAAGTGTTGGGAGGCCGAGCCTCCGCGCCGGCCGCGCGCGCGCGGTCGATCCCATGCGGGAGAGAGGCCAGCAGCATGCCAATAGTATAGCCGTGTCCGAAGGAATGCAATTGCAAACCGCAGAGGCAGAGGGCCCAGCGTCGGCAATCCCGCGAAGAAAAAGAAACTGCAACAGCTCGCGCCCGCGGGCGCACCCGCGGGGGGGGCAGCGCGTGCGAAGCTCTCGCGCGCCTTCACTCTCCAAGCAGCAACCAAGAAAAGCGGCGCCAAAGAGGGCGGGCCCATGGATGGAGGGACGGGATGCGTCGGACTGCGAGAGTCTCGGCATTCGCATTGGGGGGCCCGCTCCTTCTATCTTCTCCCTCGAAGGTGAAAGACGGCCAGCACGTCATCCCATAGGCAAGGCCGAATGTGCGTGGCCTCGTTTTCACTCTGCCAGTCGCGCGGCGCCGATGCATCTCGCGGCTCTGATTCAGGGCTTGGCGCCTCGGGGGGTACATGCGAACGAAACGACCCCGGCGGAAGGCTTGCGGGAGTGCAAGGCTTGCGGGAGTGCCAAGCGGGTGAAGCTTTCGCACCTGGGGCCCACGGCGCCGCGCACTTTCGCCGAGCAGCTGGGACACGAAGCGCCGAAGATGGCAGCAATTTTTGTCCGAGGATGCGAGTCGCTAGCGGGATTCTGCGCGCTCTGTTTCTGCGCATGCGAGTCGCTGGCGGGATTCAAGCGCCGCCCCAATTCCCGCCCGCGATCAGTCTCAAGGGCGCTACCGCTACCCTTGTCAGGTGGGCGCTCCCGACCAGTTTAAGCGCGACGCGTGGAGGCTGGCGGGCTTTATCTCAACCGATTCAGAAGAAGCCGAAGCGGCTGCCAAACTCCTACCGTCCCGAGTATCAAGGCCCCAGCTTGTTCGTGCAAGATTTGCGGCGAGATTTGCCCGCGGATTTGAGTGAACGCCTGCGCGCGCGGTCGCCTCCATCCGCCAGCTTTCTACGCGTTTTCCCTCCGAGGTGGCGCCAATGGTCACCAAAACAGCCCAAGCGGACCCAATTGCCCAAAGCTTCATCGCCAAAAAATGCAAAAACCCGAAGCATCGGGCGCGTGGTCATGCCGCAAAGCATTCGACGAGACCGAAGTCACCGCGTACATGTCTACTGTCGCAGGCGCAGCGTTGGCACAAAACGGATGGAGCTCGGGCGTGGCGGGGTTCATAGCCGCAGCCCGGGAAAGATATACGAGCATCCTCGACGAACTCGATAAAGTGACGAAACAAGTTGACCGGAAACGCGACGCGATGCCGGGGGAAGTGCGCCAGTCGATTGCCGCGCACGCCGTGAATCTCTGCAGTGCATACCTTCCGGCGATCACCCAGACCGGTGAAACCTCCCGAGGTCGAGGGCGCGGGGCGGGCAGCTGGAACTGGATGGCTGTCTGGTTGCTCTTGGCGAAAACCCGCCCGCCGGAAGATGAGCCGCGCGGCGCAGATGGCAAACTGGAAAGCAAAAACCCGCAGGCAGGGGGCCGCAACGGCGACGAAGAAGAAGACGCCGACGATTTCGCCTTGTTTCTCGACAAAGAACCGGGATGGGGGGGCCAGTGGACAGCGAGAACCTGCAGCAGGAGGACCTCGCAGACGCGACGCGGGACGTTGAGGCGAGGGATCTAGGGCAATGGTTCGCCAGTGCAGCCTACCGCAACTCCGGCACGACGATGGCGACACGCGTCGCCGATCACATTTGCGATTTCGATTTCCTCTCCCACACTGTCAAGCGCCCCAGCCTGGTCGACATGAAGCTGCGCGCGGACCTGCACTGCTCGCACTGCTTGCCCGCAAGAAGCAAGGAACAAACTGCGTACGCAGCCGACAAAAACGGCGCGGGCGACGATCTGCTCTCCGGAGATGATATCTGCCCGCCTGTCCAGATCGAAGACGTGCCGCTCCCCCGCTGCGTCATTCCGGAGGCGGATGCGCTTGGCGACGCGTTGGGCAACCCCTCGCCCCCCCGCCGCGGGCGACGAGTTCACCGCGACGCGCTACAAGACCAGCGCGCTCGTCTTCATCAAGGATGGCGACGACCTCGCGGACCACGAGACGCGCGTCACCATCCCCCTGAAGGCAAACGAAACGGCGAGCCGGGTGGGGAACTACATGGCCACGAACAAGGGCGAGCGCCATCCCCCAAGCCGAGCCGACCGAGCACAAGAAAGCGCAACAAGTCAGGCCAGCCCACGCATCAGATCGATGCCGACGCGATCGATGGGCCTGCCACGGAAGGCCCCGCTGCGAGTGCAACAAAAGGAGCAGGCAGGCGCTGACTTTGGCACCCTCTGGTCTGGCCGGCGCCCAGCTGCAATGTGCGGCCCGCAGTGGCGCAAATTTCTGCCAATGAATTGCGCCAGAAAGTTCCGGAGCAATGCCGCCGTAACAAGAGCGAGCCGGCGCCAGCATGATCGGGGAGGGCGTCGGCCTCGCCAGCTTTGGAGGAGACTTGCACTGGTCTGGCCGAAGAGCTGAAAACGCTGGGGAGAGCGGGCGCGCAGCTGTTAGGCTGCGTTCGCTCTTGCAATTTGTTATTGTTTCTCGTTCTCCAGAAAAGGTCGCGGCCCAAGTTTTGGCCTTGGACCTTACCCGCGCCGCGCGTGAGTTGCGACGGACGAGCCGAAAAACAATCCGGGTCCGCCCGTCATCGCCGCTATCCGCGAACAAGTCGCGCGCTGGGCTCGCCATGGCGCAGCTGCCTGGACACCAAGCGCCTGCTACGCAGTCCCATCCTGTGTTGTGGGCTGATCCTCGGGCGTTTCATACTTTGGCGAGACGCAAGGAACCGAATAAATTGCCCACCCTTCAAGCCCCACCGCGAACAAATTTAATAACACGCGCGACAGTTCTGGCGACGCGACAGCGTCGCAGAGTCCGAGGGGACCAATGGCCCCTGTGCTCCGCTCACAGGGCCGGGGCTCCGCGTCCGCGGTGAGAAAAGTTTAGTCCACATTCTTGCGCGCCATTTCTATAGGTATGGGTCAAAGCGTCGGCCCCTCCGCCTACCGCTTGCGCTTCCTCGTGATTGAGCCTGAGCTGGTTCCGTAAAAGTAAAGCTCAAAGCTGTGCTAAATATATCAGAGAAGTAGACATGAATGAGTAGGCGTTTACCTTTCAGGTCCGCCGCGCTGCAGATCTCCACAAGCAGCTTCGTCTCGCCGAACTCGTCGTAGCCTAGCGAGAGCAGCAGGCCCTTCATTCCAGGTATTCGCCGCAGGTTCCAAGTCTCCGCCGTGCAGCACGATTTCAAATACACGAAGCAAACCCCGAGAAACGCGAAGATGACAAGAAACTTCGCGCAAGATATTCCCGCCCGGGCCCGCATCATCATGACGGCAGGGCCGAAGGCTTTCTCTTTCTCGTGCTGGTGTTGGCGCAGCTGAAAAAAAGAGAAAAGCTGGTGGCCCGCGTCTCGAACTGCGTGCACCTTAAGGAAGACTCCGTGCTCAGCGCGGGGGTCGCGTTCCTCTTCCCCAAATGCTGCCACCGCGTCGCCACCGCGTTCTCCTGGGACGTTGGCAGCTTCGTCGGGATCCTTTTGACCTTCTTGGTCCTCACGGCTACCAGCGCCCTGCAAGAACGTGTCGTCATCACCAGCGTCGAGGGAAGAATCTTCTGTGATGGACACTCGCACTTGCTGCGCGCTGCTATCGGCGCCATCGTCTGTTCCCGGCACCTCGCGGCGAAGCATGGGACGCCGCGCAAAAACTTGACGGAGACTTTGGCATTGGCTGCCAAGGAAGAATAGAATGATACGCGCGGAACGAAAGCGCGGCATGTCGGAGCCGGCCGCTTTTGCAGCTGCTCCCGCGGTTTGCAAACGCACCATCTTGCTGGTGTCGAGACAAGAAACGTGGCGCGGCTCATCTGTTCTTTTGGCACGAAATTGAAATTACGTAGCGCAATCCTCTTTACTGAGTAAGCTACTTCTCAAGGACGCATACTGCTCTAGCCAACGTCAGCCACAGCTGGCCCTGACCAGTGCGTCGGCTACCTTCCCTCATCACATGCCTTTCCTCTCCGCCAAAAGTTAAACTCGAACAAATCAATTGATGGTCAGCGCATATTCCTTGCAGTGAGTAGCTCCATTCATTGCTCCAGCATGTAGCGCGTGTGCCAGCAGCACCGCCAGGGGCACACAAATATTCAAATTCCAATTCGTTGCTTCAGCTTCTCAGAGAAATGCTCCTTCGTTTCGGTCTCCTATCTTTTTATCACGCTCCTGCCGCGACGGGTGGCAATTCCATGCCACTCTCGTCAGCACAGCTCGCGTTTCTTGGGTTTGCAGTGTTGTCGCTAGTTTCCCTTTCCACCCCAGCCTCAGCCACCTTGCCGTCGTCGTTCTCCGCGCAGCTGCGCAGCTCTTTGACAGCGCCACTTTTGACCTCCTCAACAGGAGAACCATCCTTAGGATCCGCTGCCTCCCCTTCCGAGAACGCCGTGGGCCTCGTTTTGTCTACTCTGTAGATCCAGCGCTGGTAGAGGTAGGCCAGGAAGATCACGTCGTCGCGGAGGCAGCTCAGCCGGTGCATCCACGGCATGTCCATGAGGAAGGCGCTCACGTCGTCCACGAAGGTGTTCAGCGCCTTGTACGTCATGGCGCGCCACGGCATGTGCTCCACGGACTGTAGCCGGTAGTTGATGTACAACTGCGGCGTCATCATAATGAAGCCAAACATGTAGATGTAGCCGGCGCATGTCTTGAGGAAAAACGAGTACCACGACCGGTGGGTGTTGTAGAGCAAGGAGTACACAGTGTAGACGACCATGAGGGGATACAGGATGTAGGACATGTACTGAATCGCGATCCTGTCGTACTCAGCGGTGTTGTTCTCCTCGTACCCATGGCGCGAGCGGCAGCGAATCACGTTGCGGCACAGCCAGGACTTCTTGGATTTAGGGACGGAAGGCCTGATGTGCTTGGCGGGCTTCTCGTCTGTGTCTGTCTCCACCGCTGATGCAGCGGCGCCGCGACGCCTCACGCCTTCGTCTGAGGGTTCTGCCGGCGCTTCTTCTTCGCAAGCTCCCTCTTTCGTGTCCTCGTCCTCGATGGCCGCTGACCCCTCGTTTTCGTCGGCACTCCGATCGTCCTTAAGGGCGATTTCTTTTTTGTCCTCTTGTTCCGGCCCTACTTCAACAACAATCGCCTTGGTCAGCTTCCACGTGCTGAGAAACAGGTCCAGCCCGATCTCGAACAGGATCAGGTAGCTCGTCTCCCTCGAGTCCAAGAGATACAACGCAATCACCAGCCGCGACACCCAGCCGATCACCATCGAGCGCGCGGAAAGGCCCTTCATCGACTTGTTCTTGCGCCAGAAGCTCAAGTCATTTTTGAACGCGAGCCACGAGAAAATCGAGTGCGTCATCATGAAGAGCATACTCAGGACCAGCACGATTGGAGAGTTGTTCAGAAATATCCGCTTCAGCATGAAGGATTCCCGCATAGGATCCGCAATCAGCCCGAAGTCGTCCTTCATCGAGAGCGTGTCCGTGAGCGATTTCTGTATCGACAAGGCATGGTAGGACGTTGGGTAGTGGGAGAGATGCAGCGTGAGGTTCTGCTGCGTCCCGTTCAGATGGACAAAGTCGTTTTCGACCGCCCAGAAGTCCGTTACAGAGGTGAGCGGCTGGTAGAGATGCGCTTCGGGAAAGCGCGTGACGGCAGCCAGGGGGTTGTTCGGGATATCGCGGGACAGAGTTTGGTCGTTGTGCACCATGTCGTCGGGAACGAAACGGAGGTCGACCTTCGAAGCCCAGTGGAGTTCGTCCTCTCGCTGCTGCAGAGCTGCAGGGATGAGCGACGACGCAGAGCCGGCCCCCGAGATGGCTGTAGTAGTTGCTGTAGTTTTGCTTTTGTTCTTGACTGTCGTCGCTGCTGCTGTCTCAGCAGCCGGGCTTGATGGCTGCCCGGAGTTGTCGTCCTTCTGCTCGGCGCCGCCGCCGTCCATCAAATTTTTCTCCGTGTGCCAAACCTTCGGCTTCATCATTCGGGTGAGATTGGTCTTGCCCTGAATGATGTCGTAGCTGGTCCATACGTCGCGGTTGCGCGCTGCGCGCATCGTATACACGACCTGAAACTTGTCCGGATCTGCTAGCAGCGGTAGCGTCACATTCTTCTCCAGTGTAGGCGCCTCACTGCTGTAGGGCATGTTGCGTTCGTGCCACAAAAGCAAGGGTGTCTTCGCAACAGTTGGAAGTGCGACTGCCTTCTTGTTCTCCGCTTGTGCTGTGGTCTGGTCCGTGTCCGAAGTTGCTGAAGATGCAGCACCCGCCGTCCCGTCGGCATTTATTTCCATAGCGGCTACTTCTGCGTCTTCGGTTTCGTTCCCGAATGCTGCAGCGGGTGCTGCGAGGATTGCCGGCACTTCTACCTGCGCATGCGCAACCGCTTCGTCTGACCCAAAACGCGCCGTGTTCCAGTCGTCTCGTTTGATCAGATGCACCCAGAAATCGTAGTCCTCATCAGGGTAGAGAACGTTCTGGTACTGTCGGATGAGCCTTCTCGCCGGTTTCTCTGCGCTCTGACTGATGTCGCCATTGCTTGCATTCTCGGCAAGTGCAGCCGACTCCGCATCCCCGATCTCCTTTTTTGAGCGATTTCCTCCTCGGTTCATGACCCAAGAAAACGCGCATTGGATGATGACAACCTGCATCCCCATCCGCAAAATGCGAGGCAACGAGCTTCCCTCCGGCTCCGCCCCATCTTCGGCCGCGGCTGCTGGAGCAACAACTACGGGCGAAGCTACATCAGAAGTTGAAGCCATTTCGGAGTTTTAATTTATATCTCCTGAGTAGTAGAAGTCGCGTTAGAAGTCTCGGATCCTCCACTTCAAGTCAAAGAACTCAACTCGCCAGAAAAGAATCGCCAAATAAATATCATCAAAACATCGATCAAAATACTAGCCAATGGGGTCCTGTCAGGGCAGCAGAATGCAGTCGCGTAGTTGCGTTTTGATGTTGCTCGTCCTGTGTCTCGTTCACGGCACGACTGATATGAAGTGACGTGTAGGTGGTGTACGTGAAGTAGTTGTCGTGGAGCTAGCATTCTTTGGGGGGATCATCAAGGAGGTCGTGATCAACATTCGCAGATCCAGAGTGCTGCCGGTCGAGACATCTTCTTCTGCGAAAACGCCGAAACAAAGGGAAACTATCATACAGCAGGTTCAGGATAGGGAAGAAGAAGAAGAACCCCCAGCATCATGAAACAAATGGCGACAATTATTTTTACATTTAAGTAAACACGAAGTTGTAAGAGGCAGCGGCGCGCCACTCAGGCAGGTCATACGCAGCTGTTGGCTCCGATAGTGGCACTTGACTTCTCAAACCACTATTTTGCACCATTCATTGGCAATTATGTATGAAGTCAATGTTAGAGTTAGTTGATGCATGTTGTCGTGGTGGTCACCAAAAGTATGTTACGAATACGTAGCTAGTACAAGTCTTCAATTGTGGAGGTCGAGGTAGTGCTTCATATCAGACTTTTCACTGCGCTGAGGGTCCCAGTGGCAATACTACGACTCCCGTGGTCGGCTCACTTTTTACGTGTCAACAGTCTCATTGTCGCCGGTACTCGTGTTTTCAACTTTATATTATATGTCAAATGAGATGAGACTCACTACTTTTAACTTTTTTTACCTCCAAGTGTGAATTGTTTTCGATTTTCAGCGGAGTACTACTTGAACTTACGTCAAAGATGTAGTACTTTCTTAAGTACTTAATTCTACTTCCGCGGTTTAAGTTTATGCTTTCGCGCGCGCCTCCTGTTCTCCGACCGCTGCTTCCTCGGGCTCTACCAGCAGCGTCGGTAGCGTGTGCTCCCCCATGCCAGTTGCGTTAGCGGTTCCACCCGCGACGCGTGCGAATTCCTGCGTTGCGGACTTGGAGATGCTTCCCAGGATCATTTCGAACTGTTCGCTGCCGAGGGAGCTGGTTCGGTTGTGCGACGCGCGTGCGACGCCCATGTCCTGTGGGGACACGTACACGGTGGTGAAAATCGAGAGAAAGTCCAGGTACTCGATCCAGAAAGTACTCGTCTCCTCGTCCCGCTTTTGGTGCATGTGAGGATGCTGCACCGATTTCCAACTTGATTCGTCCGAAGCTGCGAACTTGCCGTTCCAGAGCGAAGCCGCTCCATGGACGTTGCGGAGCTTGAGCAGGCGATGCTTCTCACCAGCCAGCGAACCCACGCCGGGAATGATGCGGGCCTGTGGAGGTCGTGGAAGCCCGTAGTTGGGAAGGGGTATTGATTGTATGGAGCTGAAACACACTCACTCCAACGTCGTAGCTGTCCTAACAACCGGGCTCATGCTGGTAATGCTAATGCTGATGAAGATGAGTCAAGATATAGTAGCTGCGAATGAGGTGTATTGCGTTGAGTGCAGCTTGTCGAGAAAACGAAAACCAAAATCTACCTCGAGCAGCGAATAAGCGAATCCTTCCACGAGGCCGTCGAGTCTTCGCTTTTCGACCTCCTTCCCGCGTCTTGGTGCAATGGCGCACGCCACGACAAAGTTATTTTTGTCGGCTGCGCGCAGGTACTGAAAGAAATCGTCGTACTGCACCTCCTCCGTTTTCTGCGTGAACAGCCTCTGGAGGTCCCTTGGATTTTTCCGCCGCATTTCAATAGAGGCAACCTGGCGTGAACATGAGTTCGTGTTCGATCGTGAACATGAGGAAGCAAGGTCGAACAACCTCGTTCCCAAAATCATAAATTCAAAACATCACCCGCCTTGCTTTCAGAGGATCAAAGAATCGGAGCAAGAAACAAGGGAAGTACGTTCTTCGTAACTCCCTTCCCGATGTCCCATATCTCTTGCGTTTCGTTGCCTGTCAGCGCCGTCAGCAGCGACGGTACCGCCGCTCCGCACAGGTTTGCGTAGCTTCCGCAGAACTTCGCAAACGCTTTCTCGACCAAAAGTGCGTACAGCTCGTTGCCGCGCGGCTGCCCGCACAGCGGCTTCGGCCGCCTCTCGTACCAGTTTTTTGGCCCCAGGCATGGTATCCAGTCGTCCACTTCGACTGAGATCCAAGCACCCTCGCCGACGTCGTACAGCTCGACGAAATATTTTCCGTCCGGCGATAAATTTTTGTTCTTGTTCTGCGCCATCAGAGCGGCTTCCACATACCCGGGAAACTCGGCAACCAGAGCCAACGCCGCCAGCGCCCCCGCATCGCGGCTGACGCAACCGTTGAGGAGGTCGCTTGGTTCGGACCGTTCGAACAGCTGCGGCCGGGTCGAGTAGGACAGCTCGTGACCACGGTACCACACGAGCTCCGGAGGTACGTCCGCGGGAGATGCAGAGACACTGGTGGCGGTCGGGGGAAAGGCGCTGTCGACAAAGGATGTCACGACCGCAGTCGGAGGTGACGCCACAGAAGTAGGCGGTGAGTCTGCGAGCAGCGCCGCGGGGGACTCTGCTGCTCCTTCTGCTTGCGGCTGTACTTCTTGTACCTGCGGTTCTTGTTCCGCTCCCGGTCCTGTTTCGGAGGTCGTGGGCTCGGGTTGTGCCGCCGCTTTTGCATCGGCCGCGGCCTCGCCGGCTGGTTCCTTCTGTGCTTCCGCGGGGTCATCGGCAGTCGCCTCATCGCCGCCTCCTGCGGCTGCGTCCTCGTCTTTCGGCGCTGTGTCTGCGCTGTCTTCCGCGTTTGCGCCTACCGAAGCGTCAACTCCGGCGCCTGCGTCAGCTGCGCTTGGTGCGGGGGCGGACACGGCTTGTTTCGAGGGGTACGGAACCGCCGACCAAACGTCCATGTCGTCCGGGAGCACCTGCAGTGATAGAGTGAGTGTGCTGGCGGAACAAGCTCTCACTGCTAGAGCTAGTGCAGTACGAGTACGAATGCGCCGCAAGCTGCGATGAATGCGATTGCATTTGCAAACTGCTATCACTAGCAGAAGCAGTTGTTCTTGTTCTAGACTAAGTACCTAAAACTTCTAGTGAGAGAAACAAAACCAATTCCATTTATTTTAATTTTCAAGAAAGCAGCTTGCACTTACCTCCTCCACCACGTTTCCTTCCGTCCAGACGCACTCCGTCGGGAAGATTCTGTCCGTTTTCAGTGATTCGGCCTTGAACGTGAAGCCATCCTTCACGGTTTGGCTCGCCGTTGCGACCCACCTGCCTCCCGTGTAAATGAGATTCAGCCCCGTCTCTTCAGAGTAGTAAATGGGCCGCTCGCAGCAGGTTTTCGGGACGATTTCGTAGCCCCCAGAAACGTCAACGCAGGGGGACTTGAAATGGAGCTGCTGCGGAGCATACTGCGCCTCACCTGGCTCGTGGACGCGGTCACCTGGACACGTTTTTCTCCAAATGATGAACATGATGAACATCATGTTTGACGCAAATTTCCATCGAGATCGATCTAGCTCCACCAGCTACAACTAACACTAAGTCGGTTCGGGTACGGCTAGTACTGCTACAACAAGAACACGCATCCAGATTTCTTTAGTACCGTCGACCCACATGTCCACGTCGTCGCGCTGGCAGAACTCTTTTTCCTTTTCGTCCCAGACGACAATTGATCCTCGCAGCACATCCGCGCCCATTATCTTCGCAACGTATGACCTGCCTCCCAATCTTCTCCCAAAAACGTAACACTCACCGGTCGGTTGCGGGTCCGACTGCGATTGCAACAACACCAAGTTGTTTCCCACATGCGGACCTTCGTCTTCGTCCGTGGGTTGCAACACTGGGTAGATGTAAAAACCATTGTGCGGACAGTAGAACGCGTCCTTGTCATGCAGGGTCTGCCTCAAATGCTTGTATCGGCCTGCGATCTGCGGTTGGAGGTTGATGGGGCTCGGGGAAACGTCAACGAGGACGTCAGGCAGATTGTCTACCATGCTGGCTGAGGCTACGGCCACCGGTGGAGACTTCTGCATTTTTCCCTGGCTTCTACGACGTCGAATATCAAACTTCGGAAAGCTTTTTGTACTTCCTGTTCCTTGTACTTCCTGTTCCTTGTACTTTGCATGGTGGCCGCTGGGGTTTATCGTTATGGGGACGAAGGGATAAATGATTCGCTTTCGCAACGACGAACCAACGAAAGCAGAGGCATGGGCAGCAACGCAAGCGCAAATGTAGAAATAAAAGTCCTCGACGCATAGCACCGCACTGAGAGGAGGAGGACAGAGTGATAGAACGCACAAAAAGCGAGGTAACTGATGAACACCGAAGAAACATATACTGATGGTGCATTTCACCGATCGTCACTGTAGCTGTAGGCGCCTCAAATACCTACGCGATGAGTCCGGGCCTGCCATCAAGGTATTTCCACAGATTTGTTTCCTCGGAGTTCCATACCGATTTCCTTGCAGGTCATGGGCATCATTCAAGGGCAGATGATACAACCAGCGAGCACTTCCATAAACAAAGAATTGCAAAGCACACGGCGCAGCGAGGTCCAGCAACACGCCGAGAAGAGAAGCAGAACACGAAGGCAGGAACACCAAGTCGTAACACGCACTCAAATCCGGGAAGCGGAACCGCCTGACCAACATTGTGTTGCCTGAAAACCAGGAAGACGCAACAGCGATTCTGTCTCTGGTACCAAAAGTGTCTTCCCGTGCGCGGGAGCAGCGAGGATGCTTGCACTGTCTACAGCTACACAACGACGAGCATTGATCGACAAACAATGAGTGGCAGTGGTCAAACAACAGTGCTCGAACAACTACTTCCTCGCCAATCACTGACTAGGCTTCGGCTCCACTTCCTCTTCCATCGAGATCGATATAGACCAACGGGGACGGCAGCATAAAGCAGGAGCTGTTCGAATGAGTTTTGGGTCGTGCAAACAAAATTGTAGACGCAGGCACACGGAACGGTAGCGAAAAGAGACGCTCACGCTGCGGCTATTGGTTTTACGTGAAAGTCGTACTCCATGCTCACGAATCGCTGGCTGGAATCCAGCCCGTCTGGCACCGGGAACTGAAGTAGCTGCCCTCCTCTCACCCGCACCTGCACCAGGTCGCCTGCCTTCGCCGACGGCGGGACTTCGACGACGACGTTACTCTTTTCCTTCTGCATGTATCTGTCCTGCAAGGCTTCGTAGGCCCTCCTCTGCTCCTCCAGGAACTCATCGGACGAAGCCTTTCGTTTGTCGGCCGCGGTGTTCCCTGAAGACCCAGCTGCCCCACCAGTCCCTCCCGCTCCTGACACCGCGGAGCGCTTGCTACCGGCGCTTCCGCTGGAGGAAATCCCGGCTGCTGCTGAGGACGAGGACGATGAACAAGAGACCGGCTCATAAGCCATCACCAACTTCTGCTTCGGCTTCGCGCCAAGCGGGACGGTGACCTGCGATCATATCATGCGTCAACTACATGAACGAAGAAGAAGAAATTTATTGCTGGTCGTAGGCAATGGTGGTCGTAACGTAGGCAACAAGCTCAACGGTTTTCCTTGTCAGCACTAAAACTCGATCATCACAAAATGCAAAGCACCTGCATCCATTGCTTATCCGGAGTCTTCACGTTAAAAGTTGCACCAGGCTTTGAGTTCTTCGGAACCGTTACCTGCATGTACGCCTGAGTCGAGGAGGAGGACATCTTTCCGTTGCTTTGCTCGCCAGCTCTTCTGCCGCGTCTACGTGGTCAAATACAAATAGATGAAATGTCGTTACCCAACCAGGTGCTTTAAACGAGAAACGTCCCGTCGGCTATGTTGTCATCGTATTTCAGTTTCGTGGACGTGCGTCGATATATTACTTACACGCTGGTTTGCGCACTAAGCTCCAGAGGTCCTAGGAGGTATACGCAGTCTTCAACTCAACATGCACCCAGTGACAGAAAATTGGGAGTTCTGACTTCATCCTGGCACATCGACGTGAATCGGTTTTCGCGCTTGCTGTAGCTGTAAATTGCGGCGTAATAAATAAAGTACAAGTAGTGCGGCATATTAAAACGTCATGGTTTCAAAGCAGGACCTCCGTGCAGACCCTTTCGTTTCACGAGGACGCGTAGGGGAACACACGGGAACGCGAACAAAGAACAACATGCGTCAGCAGTCTAACAAGCGTGCTGGAGGCTGACAATCGAACGGTGGCTACGAACTGCGTCTGCGATCTATTCTTTTACTTAGTGCGTCGTTCACTGAGACTGACAGTGACTGAACTGAACAGATAAATGCCGCGACCGCGTTCTTGTACCTTATAGATACTTTGACGCTCTCGAGTCTCGTCGACGTAGTTGCTCAGTCTCACTTTCAGTGTGATTGTAATGCAATGTGAGTTGCCGCCCTGAGTTTCGACGGTTGACCCATATGGGGTCACAACGTCAAACACTGAAAAAGATTGCAGGGCGCCACAACGTCAAACACTCGCTTTTCGCGCGTGCCCTCGTCTCCTCGTGAGGGCTCCCATTGCAATCGAAACGAAGCTAACTGACACTGAGGTTGCACACCGCTGCAAGTACAATCTTCTCGGATTCGCTTCATTATAACGTAGTCACGTAATGCGTTGTGAGTTGCCGCCCTGAGTTTCGACGGCTTGAACCATATGGGGTCGCATCATCAAACACTAGAAAAGATCGCATCACCAAACACTCGCTTTTCGCGCGTGCCCTCGTCTCCTCGTGAGAGCCCCCGCCGCAAACAAATCGCAGCTGACCGAGGTTACACCGGTCGCCAGTACAACCTCCTCATCCTCTGGACAGTCCCCCCCAGTACCGCCTCCTCATCGAAATACGTGGGTACCCTCGCCGCATAGTACCGGAACACGGAGGCAGAGGCACTCTAGGAGAGAGCTATCCGCAATGCGAACGACCAGTGCGGTGACTCGGAAAATGCCGCAAATGGCCCGCACGTTGTGGTCGGCGGTGGCGCAGTTGGTATGGGCAAAGACCTGCGTGCTTTTTTCTTCGTTGTCAATAGTTTATGTGGTATCGTGCACGACAAATTGAAATTTGTTGATAAATTTGGAAATTAGAGGTGGGAATGCCAGTGCTTACTATCAATCTATGTTGTTTGAAGCCTGGAGTCGCAAGCTGACCGGCGAAGTAAGTGCAGCAAACTCATAGGCGAAGGTCACCGTAAGTTGGGGTACATATTAGCAGCAGTAGACAGTACGTAGAGTGCCCATCTTAAAAGTAGAGCTTATGCCCTCGCTTTACGGCGGGCTACCTCCTACCGATTTAAGCTAAGGGCGCAGTCACTGAGAGGGGCGACCGGGTTCTACTTGATATGTACATAAAAAGAGCGCGTGGAGTGTGATTGTATTGGAGATTGCTAAGCAAGTTCGTTGGAAAAGATCGCGATCATAGCGCTGGGGCTAGGCAAAACACAGATGAAATCGAAATGCTCAGTAATGGAGTCACTAGTACAGCGACTGCGGGAGTTGTTTTTGGAGTTTTTTTGTCGTGCAAATTTTATTTTGAATCCAGTGCGGCTGGGAACTGTTATTTTGTTGCGTTTGCTATTTTTTTTTTTTAGAAAGTGTTTTTTGTGTCCTTGTTTTTTTTTTTTTGATTTTCCCCTCGGTCAGGTGCGGCGGCCCTTACGGTATGGTGGCCGATTTCGGGGGACCCGCCGCTAGAATTTTAGCAATTTAGGACTTCTTGCCTAGCCCTTAAATTAATGCAACCCCTCTACGGCTACTTCCTACCGATTCATGTGGGGGAGTAGAGAAGCAGTAAAGCTGAGATCGATGTGAAGAAGGGCAACAATAAGGGCAAAAATAAAAAATGGATTTACAGATCGCGGTCGTCGTCTAGTAGTGTTCTAGGAGGATTCAGCATGAGCAGGTAGATTTTGTTTAGGAAGGCCGTTATCCTGTTGGTGAGCTGTTCATTGTGCGTGTTCCATTTCTTGACTTTGTGTCTTTCGGTGATAGATCGCGATCACCAGTGCGGAACGGATGTAGCTGGTGTGGTAAGTCTGGTTTTTGGCGAAATAGCCTCGGACTGCGACGAGATCGCACAGGAAGGGTAGGATGAAGTTAGTATATTCAGATTGTACAAAGAACGGATGATTGCTAACTTCAGGTGGTCCCCATGGGCCGCTCGTGGTATGCGGGTGGAAATATGAATAAACTTACTTATGCAACTCAAAACTAAATGCCTTCCTTTTGTCAAAAATCTTATTGCACGCTTTGCCTCTTATCCTATCAGGGTCAGCGTGAGATCTAAGAAATCGTGTGAGATTGTGCCCTCTTTTGGGGTCGTCAACTCCACAGTATTGAAACTGTCTGGGTATATCAATCAAGGCTGGATTGATGTATTTCTTCATCAGTAAGTCGTCTAAGTATACGCACAAGAAAAAATGAACACCGCTGTAGGGGAGGGGTTCTCGCTTGTTACGTACGTGCTCGCTATTAAACCTGTTTGAGAAGCAAATTAATTTGAATTATGCGTATACCTGCACCTGCTGCCTGTTGTAGGTACTGAAGTTCGTAGCAAAACTGAGAGGGGCACCTGCAAGCTTATCACAGGACAAAAGCTGCGCCTTCTCACTACAAATTACGTCGGTTTTTTTTTGCTCATTTTTTCGCCTGCACAACGTGCAGCATAACGGAATGCACTTACCGTTACCGTGTACATCTCGTCCAAAATGTACTTTACTGCTTCTTTCGAATTGACGTCTACCCTCGTCCACCATCGCTGTTCCCGGAACTTTTTCCTTGCTGACCTAGAGCTCGTGCTTCGGCTTCTGCTTCGCAACCTTCTTCACCACATCCTTCACCTTCCGGCTCGACTTCGCAAATCCCTCCGGTAAGCCTTGTCCTGGCAAGACTTCCCGCCCGGTATCGTCATTTTCCATTTCCAATTCCTCTCCCTCATCGTCCCCCGCTCTGAAAAGGGGTGGCTTACTCTTCATCTCTTCCTTTTCGATTTCTTCCATTACTTTCGCTTTCATCTGTTCCATGGCAACTTTCGCCACCTCGTCACTTTCGGTTTCGTCCTTGTTTGGTACATGCTGATGGTGCTGCGATGGGTCGGTGATCGGTGGTTCCGGTACTTGCTCCTGTTCAGTTTCGCCGCCCGCGCCAAGCGCGCCCCAGTGCAACGCGGTAATGCCTTCTCCGCGGGGAACTTCCACGGCGGGCTGCTTCTTCTTCTCCCCCGCTTTCTTTGCCTTCTTGTTCGTGTTCTGGGCCTGGTCCCCCGTCGTGCCGGTTTTCTTCTGGCTCGGGCCTTGTCCACCCGGCGGAGCGGGATGATCCCCCTTGCTCGCTTCCTTTTGATCCCCCCGAGGCTTCGCAAGCTTTTCCGCTTTGGGCTTCGCGTTCTTTCGATGCGCTTGCGGCTTAGCGGGCTTGTCCGCTCTCAGCCCGTTGCTCTTCGCCTCCTTTTTGGGCGGCCCTTCCGACAGCGGTGCGCCGCGTTTCCCCACTCTCGACGGCGGTGCGCCGCCGTGCTCCGGTTCCTCTGCATCCATTCCCACCCCAGTGTCGATGCCCTCCGGGAGAGCGTCCTCGTCTTCCTCTTTGTCCATGTCTTCCAACTCCTGCTCCAGTTGCTTCGCTTTCTTCGCCAGCGCCTCTTTTGCCAAATCGACCACCACCCACGCCGCCGAGTCAGTCTCCTTTCCATCCGCTCCGGCCTCCAGCCGCACGTGCAGCCGCTTCGCCTTTGCGTCCCGAGCCAGCCCTTCCTTCAGCAGTTGCTTCTTCCTCACCGCGAGCTCCTTCTGCTTCGCCACCTTGCGCAGCTCCTTCTGCATCTGTTTCCACCGCCGTCGGATGTCCCGTTGACTCTTTTCCACTTCCTTCAGCAGCTTCTCGTCCTCCGCCGACATTGCAACGGGCTGCAGCATCTCCTCGTCCTTCTGCTCCACAGCACTTGCGCTTTCCCCCGCTTGCGCGGCGACATCATTTGCAGTCTCACCGGATTGCGGCTCGTCTTCTTCCTCATCCTCGTCTTCTTCGTCTTCCCCATCCGGATCCCCTGCTCCGGCAGAGGAGCTGTCAGAGGTGGTCCCCAGCTGTTTTCTCAACAGTTCCTCACTGGCCTTTTTCTGCTCCAGCGCCGCTTGTCTGCGCAGCTGCTCCCGCTTCGCCGCGATCACGCGCGTGTACTTTTCGTTTTCCTCCACCTCCACCCGCAGGCGCTCGGGTATGACAACCTTCTCCTCCTCCAACGTCTTCTGCGCCAGATCGTGGTGCCGTTTTTCCAGTCCTGCGACCTCCTCTTTCGCGAGCTCCCGCATTTTTGCCTCCTTCCCCTCCAGGGTCAGTTTCGCGTACTCCTGAATCGCCTTTTTCTCCTTCGCTCCGCACTGCCTCGGCGTGAAGAAGCCGCACGGCTTCCGCAGCAGGAGTGCGTGCTTGTGCAGTTCGGCGCCGGAGAACTTCTCCCCGTCCTTGAACCGGAACAGCGTCCCCTGGAACTGGGGGTCCTTCTCCTTCGTCCCCGCGGCCGATGCGCGGTCGTCGTCGCCCCTCCACACCAGCTTGCTGCGGTTGTCGCCGCGGTAGTGGAACACTTTCACCAGGGGGTACTCGCCGATGCCGAAGTTCTGACACAGGTGCCAGTTCCTGTCGCAGTCCACAGCAGCGATCTGGACCGACCTGCTGTCCGGGTCGGCGTGCAGGGCCGTTGCGAGCTGCTCCCAGATCTGCATCGGCGCCTTGCACTCGGCACACCAGCTGGTGTGGAAGAACACCATCGTGGACACCGCCTCGAACTCGGAAAACACGATCTGGTCGAAGTTCTCCCGCCCCAGCCGCAGCACGCGACTCACCGAGGCCGTCTCCCGCGTCGTTGTCTGGGCCCTCGCCTCATGACTGAGAAGACCCAGGCCCAGCAACAGCTGCACGCTCAGAGTTTTAGTAGAGCAGCACATCAGCAACATCAGCCGGGTCGCGGACATAGTCGGACGCATCCGCGAAGAGGAAATCTTGCCTCGTTTTGCCTGGATTGGGTCCTTGCCTGCACCGCTGGATGATAGATTGGGGGAAAGCGCTTCGAAGTCGTTTGATGGTAGCTGTATGGGATTGACTTTGACCTTGACGCTCCGCCGTTAGTAAGTATTGAAATTCTTGGATCTTCGAGTACTCGCTACCCTATTTCATGGGGAAGAGGGGAGGGATTTCACAATCACGACTGCTGTTGAGGACGAGATTAAAGTAGGAGGGGAACTTAGCGGCGTGAAGTAAAAATCACAAGTCGTCATCTCTGCTCTTCCAGCTAATTTACAACTGCATTAACGATCTACGACCATACCGGCACTGAGACTGACGACCAGCCCACGATACGATCCCACCTCACGATGACGTACCCACGACACATTATTTTAAAAGAAATCAACATAAAACCACAAGAGCGGAAGAGTACGTATCGCGGAAACCTGCACTACCCACGGAAGCGTCGCGGCCAAAAAAATGCACGGGCATAAGGAACCGAGGACGAGCGTCACCGGCGTTCGAAATGAGAGTGACAATGCACATAAAGCCGCGAAAGACGGAAAACAACTGCGATGAGATTCACCAGAGCAGGTTGGAAACAACGCGTACTAAGGGCGTGAAGCGAGATCCGTACCCACTACAAATATGCTCCGCGTTATTTTCAAAATGCTGCTGCGGTCCTTCTCAGAATGCAAGGGGTCGTAATTTCGTATTCGTTCTTCATCATCTCCTTCGTAGTTCTACCTACTTGCGCTTGCAGTTGTTGATTGAGATTGTACGCACAACTTAAAGCCGGGAGTTATCATACGAGGTAATGAAAGAATAGAAGTGAAGCGCCACTACAGTAGAGCGAACGGAAGCCAACCGTCCACAACTCGAAACGGAGTTTAAGTTACAGTTAGTCTGAGGTGCACACTCACTTGAATTTTATCACTTTATCGTCTACTTGCTTCGCCTGCTCCTACAAGATCGACTGCGAAACTATCGCTTTCCTTTGGTACTAAACACTTGGCGAACAAATATTTTCTGCTGCAGGTGGCTGAAAAAATTCCGTCGATATGACACTGACTTGTCTCGAGCTTGAGCTACCTAAATACGTTTACTAGAGGAAGCGAATTCTTTCGGAGGACACAGGAGCTCTAGCTCAACTTAAAAAATATCGAAGCCCGTCTCTCTCTCATCTGTTCTCGGCATCGTCAACATAGCGAGCAACATCCAGAAAAACTACAACGCACGCACGAGCTCATTCGGGGAGGGGAAGGATTAGTAATAGTACATCATTCTTTCATCGGTCACTCATAGCTTCCTTTTGGTGTTATTTTTCACCTTTACTCGTCTCAACATTAGCAAGATCCGACCTGCTCCTCGCCGTCGTCGATCGCCGACGGCTCTCGTCTCTGTTGGTCCCCACCAAGATTGCTCGGCACCCGATGAGCAACCTCGTGCTCGACCCCCTCGACGGCCGCATTGTCCGCACTGACCTCACGCTCGTCCGCGCTGCAATCCTCCTCAAGTTCCGACAGCTGCTTGCTGATGTAATGGTTTATCGACGACATCATGCTCCCCGCACCACCGCCGGCGTCGTCGGCATCGTCCCCACCATCGCCATCTTCCACATCGTCCATGTCGATTTCCCCCTTTAGGAACCCAATCAGCATCTCCTTCATCTCCGCGAGGAAGTCATCGAGGAATGTTAGAGGGGTGCAAAACCCATTTTCGGCGGCATTTCTGGCGGGTAGATGCTTCGCCTCTTGCCGAAACCAAATACCAGACGAAATACAACAAGGAAGACCACGCAAGACCGGCGCCGCGTTCTTGGAGAAAATTAAAATACGAGACCAACAACTACAAGACAACACAGGCCACCCCCCTGCGCGTATCATACTCGACCAACTAGCAGAGGAACTACAAGACCGCCACCACCAGGAGGATGCCCCGATAAATAGGGGTTGATCCTCTCCTTAAGAATGTGGTCAGCATGTCCTCCGTTGAGGACCGATGGTCGATCATCAGCTTGCAGAGCTCGTCCCGGAGCAGCTGTCGGATGCTGTCGGCGAGCTGGCGGCTCTCCCCATTGAGGAGGCTGAGGGAAGAGAACGGCGCGGCGTAGTGGACGGCGTTGGCAGTCCGCTGGAGGCCAGCGGCAGATGGGCGGCGGACGAGGGCAATGGCGGACGCGATAGACCCTCGGACGTTGCGCTCCTCGCCTGTGATTTTTTTTTTTGCAAAAATCGAAAAAAGAACTACAAAACGAAAAGTGACGACCAACAGGCGCTTTAGAAGTACTGTTCGTCGCCCCCGTGTTGTCGCTCTGTGCTTTCTTGATCATCTTACGGGTGTGGCTTTTTTGCGCAGAGAAGGCAAGCGTGAGCCGAGACTCCCGATGGACGGCGCCGTCCTCCACCGCTTGAATCGCCGCCGCATTCAACGTTTGCCGCACCCGGACGCCGACGTCGTCGTAATCAGGAGCCGTCTGTGGGGGTTTTGCATGATACAACGGACGCACCTCATTGCTTCTACAACAAAGCCTGTACTAGTAGTTCTTGGGCCTCTACTGCCAGTAACATCAAGGTTTTCTTCTACCTCGTCCGCCATTCCCAAACTTCCTCTTCGTCCCGTCTCTCCGGCTGCCCCGTTCGCGAACAGCGACTTTCGCGACACCAGGCATTGTGCCGGGTACGCGACGCTTTGTCTATTTGATGTCGCACAACTATCGCTCTGCATCCTCGAGACCATGCTCGTTTGCTTCGCTGCTCGTCCCGAGGTAAAGCTCGTTCCCCGCGCGATCAGGGTCGGGCGCTTTCCGGTAGCCGTCTCCACCACTGCTTGCGACCTACTGCGTTCCCTAGACGCGGCGACAAGCATCGACTTGCGCGCAAGTGCCGTGATCTCCGCGTTGGCAGCTGCAGCTTGCGAGTTGGTCGATGCCGAGGACTGTAGTTGCTGCTGGGTCGTCGGGCTGTTGCTGTCACGACTGCTCACCTTCTCGACCACGAGAAACTGCCCCGCGGTCGCTGACGGCTCCCGGGACAAAATGCTTGCGCACTTGCTCGCGCCGTCGTTCTCTTCCTCCTCCTCCTCGGCAATTGCACCTGCCTGCAGCATGTCCGGCTGAAACCGGATTTTTTCCCGCTGCGTCTCCGGAACCTGCACCGTGCCGCGCGGGTCGACCGTACGCGAGGACGCGTTCATCTGATTTGAAGGTGATCCACCTCCCGGTGCCGCGCCTGGTCCTGGTCCGCCTCCAAACATTTTGTTTTGGTTTGCACTTGCAGCCGAGTTGGACGGCGAGATCGAGCCAGAAGGAAGCTCCAAAAGCGACGGCATCTTTTTCAGCCCTCCGCCCCCGGTGGCGTTGTCTGTTGAAGACAGCTGCTTTGCCACGGCCGGCTTGTTCTCAATACCGAGCGTGCTGCGGGTTTTCTGCATCGCACTATCGGCAACGAGGGTGCCCCCGGATCTGAGCGGAACTACAGGCACCGGTATCCCCAGCGGCGACGCCGGGGTCGCGCCCCCTCTGTTGGCTCCCGCCGCGACCGGGCCGAACGCGACCGAACCGATGCCCGATCGCGCGCCCCTGAACGGGCCTTGCACAGCCGAACCGATGCCCTGATCGCGCCTGGTCGAGACCATCATCTGTGGCAGCATCTGGGTCACACGGTCCGCTATCTGCGTTACTCTGCTCAAGCTCTTTGCCCGTGTACTACGCGTATGATCCCCGGGGCCTTTATTCAGACTCATGGCGCCCCCAACGTTGACCGGCCACACGCCGCCATCAACACTGGTTCCCCCACCTCCTGTAGATATTGTTGGTGCAACACCAGCACTCTTTCTTCGCTCCTTGTTTTCCATGTCCGTCAACATTCCACTCATCATATCCCGCCGACTGGTCCTATCGGTTTTAGAATCACCCGCGGACCCGCCAGCGGTGTGCGACCGCCGAGATGCCCCACCACCGCCCAGCATCAAATCGTACGCGTCCCCGTGCAAGTTGTCGCCGTACCCGGCCGCGGCCGTATTCAGTCTCCGAACGTGGTCGTCAAAGTCCGTGACAGAGTCGGAGGACACAACTACACCGCCCGGGGTACCCCGCATGATGTACTTCTGCAAGTTCTCGATGATCGCTTCCCTCTGTTCTGGAAACTGCTCCAGGATGGGCATGAACTTTTCGCGCGTGATTTCGGCGAGCAGACAGTAGGTCGAGGCGCGAACGGAGCACAGCCGCGGAGTCTGGGCGAGAAGCGCGATCTCACCGAAGTAATCATTCTCGCGCAGAGAACGGACCTAGGGATTCAACGTATGATGTAATTCACTCCTGATGTGCTGCTCAACTCGCAAACAACATGATAATGAGGGAGGGGGCGCAAGAGCATGCAAAAATAAGAGCATCTTCAAATTTTTATTTTACGTAAAAGAAGTGTAGTGCGAAATCGGCGAGGGGCACCAGAAGGTGCAGTACCGTGTCCCATTCTGCGTTCAGGACGTCCCATTCTGCGCGAGAACGACTACTTCGGTGAGATCGCGCTTCTCGCCCAGAAAACAGCCGCGGAGTCTGGGCGAGAAGCGCGATCTCACCGAAGTAATCATTCTCGCGCAGAGAGCGGACCTTGGGATCGATTCAGCGGATGATTGAATTCACTCCTGCACTCAACTCGCAAACAAAATGACAATGAGGGAGCATGGCAAAATAAGAGCACCAAATTTACTGAAGTGTAGTGCGAGATCGTCGAGGGGCATCAGAAGATGCAGTACCGTGTCCCATTCTGCGTTCAGGACGTCGCAGGTTCCCCGGATGATGAAGTACATCTCTTCTCCGATGTCTCCCTGCCGCACGATCAGGTCTCCGGGCGAAAACGTCACTTCCACCAGCACCAAGATGAGGGTGTGGACGAACTCCATCGGTGCGGTCCGGAAGAAGGGCGCGTTTTCGAACAGCTTGCGGAACAGGAAGGCCTTCAGCTCCACGAAGAGCGATACGGACAGCCCCTGCATCAGCGTGTTGTACGCGTGCAGGTTGTGGTGGATCGCGAGGAAGGTGTGGTACTTGGTGATGCGCTGTTCCAGGTCCTTTGGCACCGACAGCGACTTCATCGCCGCCCGGATCAGCGACATCTGTTCGGTGTGCTTGTTGGCCAGCGAGCCCACGCGCTCCAGAAAGATGGTCATGTGCGCGTACACCACGGCGAAGAACGGGCCCCCGAACGCCCCGACCAACCCCATGAAGAGCAGTTCCACGTTGTTCTCGTAGTTTCGGTCGTCGCGCGACTCCCCGTTCATGAGGTAGATGGCGTCCCGGAAGCAGTAGATGTACAGGCGGAACTGGGCGTCGGAGTAGTACCGGTCGCGCTCCGCCGCCGACGCAGCCGCGGCCGGGCCGCTGTGCGCGAAAATCAGGGCGTCCACCTTGTCCCGCGAGTGGATGATGTAGAACCACGTGCAGCAGATCATGTGGAAGAGCAGCAGCATCCAGAGAATCATCCGCATCAGCTGGATCGCCTGGTTGTACTCCAGCTCGAAGTGCGACTGCGGCAGCC
>RXOD01004027.1:0-31280 GCA_005223375.1 Amoebophrya sp. AT5.2 | reverse complement strand
ACCCAGTGGTGCGAGTGCTCCTTCGCCGGGTTCCCGCCGGCAAGCCAGGCCGCGTAAGACAGGCCCTGCTGGTGCGAGATGTTCGAGTAGCTCAGGTTGGCGACCACGCCTCCGTAGAACTCGTCGTCCGTCCAGTTCAGAATCCCGTGGACGAGGTTGACGCCCGCCGTCCGCGAAGCGCAAATCGCGTACGCCATGATCGTGGTCGAGCCAACGCCGCTGCAGCTCCACCGGGCCACCGAGCCGTCGACTAGGGACCCGGTGGATCCCGCCGCGCCGCCGTTGGAGCTAAGCGTGGAGCCCAGCAACATGCTAGGGCCAGTAGGGTTCGCGACCTCGCAGCCGCCGCCGAGGATCAAGTCGTCGGCGGCCGGGCAGTCCGCGTCCGCCTGCGTGCCCGACCCCAGCCCATTGTTCTGCACGACGGTTATCTGTGGGAAGAGGATGACGGAGGTGGTGGTCGTCGTGGTCGTGATCCAATCCTGGTAGCAGACGGCGAAAACGTGGTAGCTTTCTCCGTCCAGCTGCCCGGCGCAGGCCCACCCGTCCCCCATCGTCTCGCTGCTCCCGCCGGTGGTCACCGTCCCGCTCGGCCCGTTCCACACCGCGACGAAATCCCGGCCGAAGGGCGTGTTCATGTAGTAGTGCGAGAAGGTGTCGATGTTCAGGTTCTCACACCAGCCGGACACCACTTTGAAGTTCTCCGGGCAGTACGCCCTCACCGGGCTCGCCTTTGTGGCCGTGCCCGTAGCGTTCACGTACAGTAACGGCAGCGTGAGGTTGGCCTCCCGCATCTCGCGGCTCGTGGTGTAGGCGTAGATGACTTGGTAGGTGTTTGCCATGTTGGCGCTGGGCGGGCACTGCGCCTGGTGGGTGCCCCACCCCTGCTGCGGCGGCACGCCGGGGTGCGTGCCGCCCGGGCCGGAGGTCGCCCACGCGACATACGCCGCGTCGCTCGCGTCGCCGTAGGGATAGGCGAATTCGAGCGGCGACCCCACCGATCCGGTGGAGGCGTCCGCCACCGGGCGGTACTGCGCGGAGTGGGGCCCGTGCTGGCTCACCTTGTAGCAGCTTATAAAGATCATTTGGTTCGGTCCGAACTGGCTGCTCGTACTGCCCCACGTGCCGATGGGCAGAGGGACCGTGTTGACGTTCGCGGCCTGGGGACCCATCACCAGGAGCGAGGCCACGTTGTCCGGATCGTCGGTAATGGTCTCGGCACCATCTTCCTGGGAGATTTCGTAGCCCTGCAGCGTCCCGGACTCCAAGCGCGGCGACACCAAGTTCTGCTCCGTGTACAGGGGGAAATTTATATTCTGGTTCCCGGCGAGGGTGCCGATGGTGTAGTTCTTGTGCCGATGTACGCAGATGGCGTACGCGTACATTGGGGAATTATCTTCGTCCGAATAGCAGAACCACGCGGCCGGCGTGAATTTACCGGTGTAAACCCCCGCTTGCGCACGCCTCCCCATGCCCCCGCTCGGAGACATGCTCGCGACGTAGGCGTTCGACATTGAGCTCGGGTCGTTGACCACGCATCCTCCGCCCAACATAATCATGTCGTTGGTTTCGCAGTAGGCGTTAGCACTGTGCGACGTCAAGACGGGGTGGTAGGTACTGTAAACCGGGCCAGAGATGCGGCGTTCCATGTACACAGCAATCGTGGTGGACGTGGTCGCGCTCGTGGTGAGGAGCCTCCGCTCCCCACGTCCTCCACCCGCTCCTTCGCGTTGCAGCTGTGTCTCGCTCTCGCCGACCACGACCAGATCTGGGGAGGTGGACGTCGTGGCTACGGTCGAGAGCGAGCCAGGACTTGTTGAAGATGCTCCTACACGGCCACTTGTTGAAGTAGATGAGCTACTTGTTGCTGCTGGGTCTGGGAGGTGGTCCTCCTTCTCCTGCTGCTGATGTACTTCTTCTACTGATATTAATTTGGAGTACTCCACTGGTACTCCTGGTGATTCTCCTTGTGCCAGCAGCTCGTGGGGCACGTTGCCTAAGGCCTCCGCGTCGGGGGCGTTGCCTAAGGCCGCCTCGTCGGGGACGACGTCGTTGACCACTACGGCAGCGCGACCCATCTTCGGTTCCATCGGACGAAGCAGTTCGAGGAGCTGCCTGCGCCGCGCAGCCTCCAGTTGCGCCAAGATCTCCGCTGTTGCCATCGTGCCGTGGTGCGCGCGCAGCTCCGCTGCGGACAGGGTGCTGTTGCCCGTCCACGTGCTGTTTACACATTTCAGGACGGCCTGTCGCTGCCGCCGGGAAGCGAACCTGTCGTACCCGACCCCGTGCCGAACCAACACCCGCGCGAACGCCTTAGCCAGCAGCTGGAATCTTCTGATGTAGTCATCTGTACCTGATGTTGAAGATGCTGATGGAACTCCTGTCGGGAGTGGGCCCACTGCGTAGTGCAGCGCAAGCTGGCGGTCGGCCCGCCGGCTGTGCTGCCGGTAACTGTTCTGCTCACCCTCACCTCCATCCTCGTCGCTAGAACCTCCTTCGAGAGATTGTTCGAGGGCGACGCGCCGCCCAATCTCGGTGCCGAAGCTCGCTCCCCTCGCCGCGAAGTCGTAAGAAGAAGCTCCCCCGCCGCTTGTCGCCACGGCGCTCGACGACGAGGAGGACGCGGCTGCAGTTGTGGTCGTGAGCAGTCCACTGGTGGCGTTCACAACGTAGCGAAACAGCCTGTCCTCGGCGGAGGAGAAATCGTCGGACCGCGCCTCCAGATACCCGCTGGCGCTTCTCGTGCCACGACTCATTCTTCTCCCTCTACTCCTCGTCGGCATCGCCGACAAACGCACCCACACGTCCAGCCCGGAAAGCTGCTGGTGGTGCTGCAACAATGCCCAAGCCGCCTCCTGTCCTCCTCCCACTGGAGAGGCTGCAGGCCCTCCTGCGAATTTTTCCACCAGCGCAAGCGCCCGACGCACCACAGAGATATCGGCGTGATCCGATGTAGATGTTGATGTACTCGAGCCACGACTGGGACCTCCGTCGTCGAGCCAGAGCTGCTGCCGCAGATACGCCGCCATGCCCTTGTTACTCTGCGGCTGATGGTCGTCGTGTACCACCCGCATAAACGCGTTGCGGTGGGCCAGGGAAGGAAACTCCAGGACCAGCTCGCCCCGGAGCAGGTGGCTCGGCTCCAGCGCAGCGCTCGCGTTCTGCAGTGGTCCGAGGAATGCCGATGATGCCGCGTTGTTAGTCGTCGTCGGTATCGGTAAGCAAGTTTCCTCGTACGTAGACGTAGACGCACGAATCCCGGATCCGGCCAATAAACTGTCGTTCCGCGCCCCGCACTCGCTCGAGCGACAACCCAGGTAATCCTGCCACACTTGGCAGCAGCTGGTGGCGCTCGTTGTACGGCTTGTACTTGTACGAGGACGATGATCTGTTCTGTTTCGGATCGCTCTCTGCTCCTCCACGAGGCTGTTCCAATTTGTCGACCTGAACGTGGCGCTCGCTGCGCCGGAGGCGAGCGGGTTGTCATCGAGTTGTACCTCTTGATGTGCCAAACTGCCATCTTCTCCCTGGGGAAAGTAGTAGTCCAGACAAAGATCGAGGAGCGAGGCGGAGCCGTCTGCACCGTCGTAGAATTTTTGCGTCTGGTGGTTCGCGTCCAGATCGAGGACGCTCAGCCCGAGTCCAGAGATCAAGGCCGCGTCAAGACACCGCCGCGCACAAGCGGAAAACATCTTCTTCCCCGCTCGTCAGAGCCGTCCTCGTCCCCGAAGCACAACCCTCCCGCCCCGCCGAGCCGAGGCGGAGAGAAAAGCGGTCACATTCAGAATCAATAGCGAACAAAAGAAATTTTTGAGTTTGGGGTTTGGGTTTGCGAGATCGAGGTCGAGCGGCGAGCCGCGAGCGTTGGACAACAGCTACCCCGATTTCCTTTCAGACGATTAGCGTTCATCTCAGAGACGTCCTGTGAAGATGGATCAAATAGCTAGGTTGAACAAGTTACTTACACTTAGAAGGAAGCTAAGTAATGCGAAAGCGAAATTCGAACCCGAAGCTCACGAGAAAAATTCACCATCATCGATCATCTTCAACATCATCTTCTTCACGATCTTCCTCGCGGCACGTGTCGTCGACGAAGTGGGAGCTGCTCTGAAGATGTGACTGCGTATTCCATCGATAACGATAGGAAGCCGATTCATAGTCGAGTCTTCTGAATGAAGAAGATGCTGTTGAACATGAACACTATGTACTTTCGACGTTGGAAAGACTCTGCGTCTCATCGCTCAGCAGGAGACTGCTAACTACACATTTCCAATGGTTTTTTCAGTATCAGTTTCATCTTCTTGCCATTGTACTTATTGTGTTGCTCACCATCTGCTGCAAGCCGTAGAAAAGACCACGGTCGGTCGGAAAGAGACCGACCGCCGAGGTATTGGAGACTGGCTGTTTACTGGCGTAGCGGCTGTAGGAGCAAACCCGAACGCATGCAGGATGAAACCGGTGGAGGTCCGACCACAGCAGAAACACACCACGGTTTTCACGCATCGGACTCACCTTACACGATTTTCGAACGAACCTTCCCGACACGATCAATCCATAGCTTTGCGATCGACGAGTACTTCTTCACGACGGAGAAACTAGTACAGAAGACAACAAAATTTTTCTTTTAGCTACTAACTTATTCACTCTTCATCGCGGCTTTCGGCATGCCAGGCAGCGACAGATGGCGGCACAGGCCGCAGCACATCCTGGGTTGCAGCAGCAGCACACGCCCACTACCAGCATGAGCGCCGCCAGTGCGACTACCACCCAAATGCTGAGAGAAAACCCTGTGCGGCACGTCCCGTCTTCGCACGAGCAGGCCGTTACTTCCGCAGGAGCCTTCTCGTGCTCCTTCGTCCTCGTTGATGTGGGGGGCGGGCTGTTGGAGGAGAAGGTAGTTGTCTGGACGCTTGCGTGAGCATGAGCTTGGGCGTTGAAGGAAGCCTGTGGCTGTGCGGCATCCGCTTGGGCTTGTGCGGCGAACGACCCCCGTGCGGCAATCCCCTGCGCACCCGCTTCCGGCACAGGAGGTGCTTGCGACTGTGTGTGCAAGTGCTCTTCCCTGGTCGTGGTTTCTTGCGCCGTCTCACGCACCCCAGCAAAGGAAGTGGAAGATGAAGTAGGACGACGAGGTGAAGGAGGACGCACGATGAATGAAGCGTCGCGGCTGCTCCTGTGCCTCTTTACTTTGATGTTTTCCTTGTTCTTGCGCGCGACCACCTTGGCTATCTTCTGTTTCCGGGAGAAGTGCTGCGGGCGTTGCAAGTGCTTCACGGTCACAGAGAGAACATCTAAAATCCGCACATCCCCAGTTGTAATTCCCAGAATCAAGCCCAATAGCGCCGAAAACATCGTTCTGTTTCTGGTCCCTGTAGTGCCCAGCATCGCGTTTCGTTTCCGATGCGTGGAGGCTTAGATTAGATTTTACTATGAGTAAGAGTACTACTATGTATCTATAGATTAGAAGATGATGGGGAGGGAACCCCAGTCCTTCCTTACACTTTTCTCCCAACCATGCATAGATCCGGGGGGAACCCCTCCAGCCGGGAAGGCTCACCACTCCGTCCTGCTGGTCTTGGAAACAAAGCATTTTGAATTGATGTGTTGCGAGAGCGACGTTATAGAAATCAATGCACATCATGTGAGGCACAAAGACACTGCCAGCAGAAACAAAGATGGAACGCAGTGGAGAAGGAGATCGAAAAGATGGACCTCCACTACAAAGACGAAGACGATGACGAACCGATTTGAGTTAGAGTTGTTATAGTAGCTAGCTGCTACGCAGGTTATGGACGACCTCGACAACGATACCGAAACTAGCTACAGCACTGCAGTACGACCGAAACAAGGAACGCCAACGCGGTTCCAGCCTCATCAAGGACGCAGCAAAAACGAACCGAAAAACGCGGGGGCGGGGGGCACGCACAGTCTCAAAGTACTCACGCAATGGCAATCGTAAGCACAAAAGAGAAGCTCAAGCTAGAACTCGAAGTCGACCTTACAGTATGGTCATCATGAGGGTGAGGCAGTCCACGAGCTCCAAGAACAGTGCAATGCGACTGTGAGTGTGACGCAACGAGAGTCCGTTATGCCCCATGTTGATGTCCTCTTCAGCTTCATTTAATTTTGTATTTCGTTTGCCTTCTAGTTTTTGTCCCCGGCCTTTAGTGGTCCTGCTCGTTCCTGACCACCAGCATAGGACTCTTTTCTTTTTTCGCCTTCGTTCACTCGCCCACGTCCACTCTGTGGCCGCGCCACCTTCCGTCGCTCTTTTTCGCCCGTGCCCAGGTCCAGGAAGAACTGGTCCGAAATTGGCTCCAAAAGCCCCGACACCTCTCCCGGCGCAGATGAACAACTTCTCGGGAGAAAATCTTCACGGCCAGCAGGGCCACCCGCTCCTCGACCACCAGCACCTCCTGCTCCGCCGCTTCCACCCACCGCCACGACCCCATCTGTGGCGCGGAAGGTGTTCAGCACGGTGTTGTCGGTTGTTTTTGCGATCACTCGTGCGCGGATCCAGTCGCCCCGCCTGTAGTAACCACCAACGTGCTCCACCTCGTCCACGTTCACCGCCCTCACGTCCTGCTTGCGGAGCGTGCCCAGCCGAAACGTGGCCGAGCTGGGGAGAAAGGTTAGTGCCATACTATTGGTTCTTTTGGTAACATGGTATTTCCCCGTGATCTGCACCATGGCCCGATCCGGCATTACCTCCTGCACAAGGCCCAGGATCGTGTCACCCACCTGCAGGTCGGAGGCGTCCCCTTGCGCTACAGTCGTGGCTGCAGTAGTGACTGCTAGAACCCGAGTGGCTGTGGCTGTAGGGGTCGTTGAGGAGGTTCTTGTAGATGTAGGCAGAGGCTGTTGTAAGCGTAAGGCCCTGCTACTACTTGTTGCTGTCTGTGTCTCCTGCAGGCAATACGAATTCGCGGGCAGTTTCGCGAGGTCGACGCCAGCCGGAATCGCGTCGCCGGGCATCAAAACTGTCGTGTTCGTGGAGATTGCGGTGGAGGCGGTAGTTGTATTTCCACTTGCCGGCTGGCGCTTCTTTTGTTCACTGCGTGCCGCGGACTTTCTCACGGCCACACGCGAAGCGGCAGAAATGGTCGATGTGGCCGCCATGGTCTTTATATTTATACAAGATCGATGGAGATGGACCCTGCTGCGCAGGTGGACGTGGTCGTGGTGGACCTGCACTGCGATCTTTCTACTAGATGTATTTGTATAGCTAGGCCTAGGCTATAGCAGCTACAGCTATAACGTTGTTTCAGTCTACCGCAAACTGATCCTGGATCGCGTCTGCTGCTGATCGTTCTGAGACTGAGACGGATCATCATCATGATCACAGATCTTTAACATTAACTGATCGATCGAGTTCGAGCTCTAGTACTTGCCCGTCGAAAGTTCTTTGTGATCCGCCTGCTGATGTGTAACTGTAATTAATCTGCACGAACTTTTGATCTGAATCTGTGCGCAGCACAACCACGAGACAACATGGATCAGAATGAGAAACAGTAAAACAGAAAACAAATAGCCGTGCAGCAGCGGAGGTTGCGGTCAGAACGGAAAAATGCCTCGACGTACGTTCATTGGCTCGCTGCTGCGGTTGTGGAACGTCAATTCATGATCTGCAAGATGAACATCGGATGGAAGGTACGCGTGCTGTATGTGAGGGCAGCTGCAGATGAAGGTCCCCGATTTTTGATGGTTTTTTGTTTCTCGTCTTTCAAGTCCATATCTTTATAATCATGATCAATCTATGCCCACATTCATAATTTTCCACGCATCCAAAAAGTCATATGATACACTGTTGCGTACAGAAGCATTCTGCGTCGGAAGCACCGCACGTGGCCGTGCACAGCGCAGCCGTGATCCGTGATCATACGATAAAATTCATTGCGCGCCGGAAAAGAACTCAGAGGCAGCAACACAAAAATGCAGGCGAAAGCCTGGTAGTAAAATGACTCACTGGGAACCTTGTACGTAAGCTTAACGTGAGTCAAAAAAATCGACGATTAATCGTGTAAAGTAAATAGATGCAGAAAGCCCAAAGTAACGGAGGTCGAGGTAAGGCTCGAGCAGCTACTCAAGCTCAACCTCAAGTGTTTGTTGTTATATCCGCCTTGTAAGGAGGTGCGCAAAATTCCCGCTTTGCGTTTAGTTTCCAACTCGGCAGTAGGTAATCAGCGTTGATGCACTCGTCGAATGCGATCCGACGAGCATTCATACACTTCGTCGAATGCAATCGCATGGTCGATGCTGTTATTTTCCCAGACTTTGGTGCTGTGTGGCCCGCCGTAGTCCCACCTCCTCCAGAGCGAAATTTCGTCCCCAAAAGCAGAAAGCGAAATAACCTAGCGCCAGCACCCCTATCGGTAGCCATCTTCGGAGCCATCGGACCACATCAGCACTCATCTCATCATGATACATTCTTTCTTTCATAAATCATACATCGATCTCCCGCTACAAAGCTTTTTACCTAAAATGCCTTCACCGCGCCCCCCGCGGCTGCCGGCGCGGCAGCAGCGGGTCCTCCCATCGTCGTCCCCACCGGCGCTTTGTTTTTGGGCATCCAGCCCGGCATTCCGTCCGGCGAGTACTGGCGCAGGAAGGGCGCGAAGGTGAGTGCCGTGACTGCGCTGAGCTTGAGGAATATGTTCAGCGCCGGCCCGCTGGTGTCTTTCAGCGGGTCTCCCAGCGTGTCCCCCACCACCGCGTTTTTGTGCGTCTGCGAGCCCTTCTTGTGCGCGTCCCCCAGCGCGCCGCTCTCGATGTACTTCTTCGCGTTGTCGTACGCGCCGCCGGAGTTGGACATGGAGACCGCGAGCAGCAGCCCGGACAGCATCACCCCCATGAGCAGGCCCAGCGTGAAATTGGTGCCGAACAGCAGGCCCCCCACGATCGGCGTGAGCACCACCATCAGCGCGGGTACGATCATCTCCCGCAGCGACGCGCGGGTGGAGATCTGGATGCACTTCTCGTAGTCGGGCTCCTTGCCCTCGTTCACGATCTGCGGAAACTGCGACAAGCACTCCTCCAGCATCGCCTGCGCAGCGTGCGCCACCGAGGTCATCAGCAGCGCCGCAAAGATAAACGGCAGCATGGCACCCACGAACAGGCCCATCAGCACGAACTGGTTCAGCACCTCCAGCCGGAAGTCCTGCGAGTCGCCCTCGTGCGCGGCAAGCAGGAACGCGAAGAACAACGCCATCGCGACCAGCGCGGCGCTCCCGACCGCGAAGCCCTTGCCGACGGCCGCGGTGGTGTTGCCGGCGGCGTCGAGGCAGTCGGTGCGGGCGCGGACGTGCGGGCCGAGCCCAGACATCTCCGCAATGCCGCCCGCGTTGTCGGCGATGGGGCCGTACGCGTCGATGGTCAGCGCGATCGTCATCGTGGACAGCATGCCCAGTCCGGCCATAGCGATGCCAAAAGGACCGGCAAGCATGAGAGATCCGACAATGGTGCCCGCGATCAGCACCACGGGGAGCGCAGTTGACTTCATCCCGAGCGCTGTACCCAAAATCAAACCGGTGGAAGCAGATCTGTGAGAGAAGAATCGATGAAAAGATTGCACTTCTTTGATGGTGACGTAGTTCCTACAAATTTGATACTTGCGAAGGAAAGTAGTCGTAGTCACATTGCAATAAAGTAGCGAGATTTCATTCGTATTGAGACGGAGAACCAGTGCAGCTCTGAACGATCACCGATGGTCGAAAGGACAATCGACGCGACAGAGTTGTAGAGGCGTATACTATTCTATAGTAGCGATCATCTACATAGTACAACAGTATCCAATGAAAAATGCGTCGCAATTTCGACGCGGTGAGTTTTTGACGAGCGAGCTGATCATCAACCTACTTTCTCAAAAAAAATAAATCAATAAAAGTAAAACAAGAATATGAGTGTCGGTACTGCTGGTATGCGATCGCGGTTTCCCGCACTGGCGAGTACGCGTGCGAGGTGTAGTATTCCGTGATCATCCCGATGAGGAAGCCGGAGACCAGCCCCAGGATGACGCAGCCGGAGATCGCGAGGTCTGTGGTGGCACTCGGTTCCGGCCCCGACTTCCGGATCAGGAACTCGCCGGGGAGCGAGAGGTGGCCGACCAGGAAGACGAGCATGATCTCGACCGCCGTGCAGATGAAAAGCAGCCACTTCAGCCGGGGCTCCACCATCTCGGGGAGGGTGACCTTGGGCAGCACGAAGTTCACCCCGATGGTAATCAGTCCCGCGAGGATGCCGGACGCCGACACCATGAGCGGGTAGAGGGACGCGGACACGTCGCCGACGAACAGAGACCCCGCACCGGCAGAGGGGGCGTTGGTGGTGAACTTGTACCAAATGTAACAAGCAGCCGCCGAAGACTCCGCGAAACTACCGAAGAGATCGGCACCCATGCCAGCAATGTCGCCAACGTTGTCCCCAACATTGTCAGCAATGCAAGCGGGATTGCGAGGGTCGTCCTCGTCCATCCCATACTCGTTCTTACCTGTAGCGATTGCGATTTAGTTTACATTTCTTTGGAGGCATCAGCGCCTTGCTTCAAATATAATGAACCGCTCGCGGCGCTCACTGTTGTACTCGAACCAGCGAGGACTGGCTCTGGGGGCTTCATTCTGCTAAAAAAGACACATCAACAGCGTACGATCCACTTCCTTGTTGCGTCATCTGCTTAGCTGTAGGTCGCGCGGTTGGATAAAACTAAAACTATATATCAACTACTATACATCAACATCATCCGCTACGTAAAATAGAAAGACGTGCACAGGAGCTATACATACATTATAGGTAGAGATACCGCTCAGGTCTGCTCCGACGTCGGCTGCTTTCGTGTAGATGCCGCCTCCGACGCGCGCGAAGAGCGCGACCAGGCTGGCGCCCAGCCCGAAGCCGCAGAGCGCGTGCGCCAGGTCGGCGTTCGGTGCCGTTTCAGACTTCCGGGTCAGGATGGCGTCCAGCGTCATCCAGGTGACCAGAAACGACCCCACGCCCATGGACACCAGCAAAAATCCCATCACGCTCCCGGAGAGCAGCGCCATGTCGAAGCCCTCGTGCAGGGAGGACCAGCACTGGTAGCACGTTCGGACGTTGGCCCGACAAGCGATCATCATCCCCAAATACGCCGCCGCAATAGACGTCGCCGCGCCGAAGAAAAACGCCACAACCGTCACCCAAGACATCAGCCCGACACCAATCAGAATCTGATGCGCGATAGATGAGGGAGGGGTAGCGCTAGAGTTATCGGTGGGGAATTTTATCGTGCTTTTTGAATTTGATTTTGACATTTTTGTAAACAAAAATCATACATTGGATTGTTGATTCTTTCATTGATGTGATTGTGAAACAAATTCGATTTCGAATTAATTTTAGTAGAACAATTTATTAGTAGAACGAAAGTACCGCTGCCACCGCGAGGAAGGGTGACATGACGAGAAGTTCCATGTTCATGAAGGTTTTTGACCCCCGGTTGATCGCGTCCGCCACCAACAGCATTTGGTCCACGATTTTTTGGTAGTCTTCCACGTCCTCCTCTGGTTGGATCAGGTAGGTCTCGTCTTCCGGCCCGGTTTCCGGGGCCGCGCTCGTCGAGGACCGGGCCGCGGCTTCCAGCCCGCTGACTTCTTGGTGCTCTTCGGTCGTGGTCAGTCCGCCCGGGTGCCGGCGGTCCTTTTCCTTTGCGACGATCTCGACGCGCATGACGTAGGCCCACCAGATGACCGCGGAGTAGATCAGGCCCAGCAGACACAGGGAGCCGATCACGATGGCGGCGAAGAACGGGAACTTCGCCACGTTCCGCGTCCAGCCCTTGGCATTCGGATTCGCAGCAGAGTTCGCGGCCTCGGGACTCTCCTGCACCGTGGCCTTCTCGGAGGTCTGGCCCTTCGCCGCGCTCTCATTAGGTGTGCTGGAAGGAACAACTTGGCCGTGAGAAGCCTTGGTGCCCGTCTTGGCGGCCTTGGTGGCAGCCTGCTGCTGCTGCTGCAGTTGCTGGTGGCGGCTGGAGGTGGCGGCTTTCGAGGCAATCGCCGCGCTCGGAAAGCCAGCCAGCTGGGCGGCTGTCGCCCCCAGGAACAGCCCGCGAATGAGGCACTTCATTACCCGTCGGGACGAGGAAGAAAGTGCCTCTCTAGGGTGATTCAAACATCGATGTAGTCGATCGAATTATGTGTAGCAAGCGAGCACGTGTTCGAAGAAAAAATCAAGTACAGTAGAAGTGATCACGTTCTTGTTACATGCGAGTCAGTGTGAGCCTTGATACAAAAAATTCGTGCAAATTTACTTAGATTCAAAAAACAACTGAGAGCCGTGCCCAGTACTAAGTTCGTGTGAATGTGAGATCCGGGATATATCTGCGTAGTTGTTGGGTGTCGTACAACTTTAAAAGAGAAAGTTCAAGTATATCACGGCTGCGGCATAGCATACACTTAAAATGAAATTGAAGACATTGAATCTGTAAAAACAGCTTATGGGGCGACAGGACACCACACAAACCGCTGCGATGAATTTTTTTGAAGAAGAGTGAGAAAAGTGTGCCCGGCCCCGATCGTAGCCATCTTCCGGCGATTGGACTTTTTGAGGTAGACGGACGAGTTGAGGTACGAGTACGACACGGAAAATAATAAATAAAACGCGAACGAAGTTGCGCACGTCATGGTCAAACCGAGTAAGTGCTTGAGAGAGAGAGAGAGAGTGAGCGCGAATGGATTCCGACCGTGGTAGTTCTTTGCGATTCTTTCTTCACGAGAGTCGGCCCACGAACGAAAGCGTCACTGACGAAAGGCCGAGTGGGTCGTAAGGCGACGGATTGCTTTCTGAGTGTGTTGCTCCCGACGCATTTGTGTGTTCGCAACCGATGGCGCAACTTCTACGTACACATTTCAGAGTCATCAATATCAAACGTGCAACAGTAGAATCAAGGTTGCAACCGAATCAATTTGTTCATCCCGGCTGATGATGTTGATGCAAGATTCGCGAATCAATGAGTGACGACACTCGTTCGATCAAACCACATAATTGCATGCCTTCTTGTTTGCGGGCCGAGAGGCGCTCCAACAGACTCCATCGAGCTTCAATAAACGACGAAATGAGCAAATAAATGAAAATGACAATATTAAATACTTCGCACAACGCAGCCTCGCTCACCGCTACGCCTACGCAGCTGGGTCTAACAACAAGGCTGGGGCTGGCATTAGCTGCATCAATCATGATTAGCTTTTCTATTTTTTAGAAGCAATGGCATTTACTAGTACTACCAACCTACTGCTGTGGTGTCCGTATCGTAAGAAAGTAAGTACTTTGTAGTAAGTTACAGTAGCTGTTGTAGTAGCTTCGAGTTCGACCGGGTTCTTTGTGTCCGACGACAGATCAACAGCTGCACTCTTCCAGCTCTATTTCGCCCCCGTCCGCTGGCTTTGGGAGTCCCGGGAACTCGAGCAGTTCGGTGACTGTTGCGCGCCGTATAAGCGGTTCTCTGTCGCGCTGCACGACGCACACTCGCTTTGCCCGGAACCCACTACTAGCGCCACAGGCGGGTCCCGTCGTCGACGCTGCTGCGGACGATGACCACGATGAGCTGGCTGAAGCACTGCGGCCTGCAGATGCTGACGTGGTCGTCGGAGGAACAGGACGCGGTCCAGGAGGAACCGTCGAGTGCGAGTGTGAGTTGATGCGGCGATAGCTCTGACTCCTGTTCATCGCCTCCAACTGGTCAGAAGTCTGCTCGTCGTGGTTGATGCTGTACCCGTCGTCAACACGATCATCACGTTGCCTCTTTCTCGACGTCGTCTGCTGTTGCTTTTGTGGTGGAGCGTGAACACGTTCTTTCTCATCTCGTTCCTGTCGAGGCCGCGTGGAGGTCCTCGTGGTAGACGGAGGCGCATTCTTGTCTGCGGTCCGGTTCTGCTTTTCATCGTGGTCCTTGTCCTTCCGCATGCTTGTGGTCGCGCGGCCTACTTCATCTCCCTCGACCCCACGCGCGCCCTTTGTGTTTGTTCGCTGGGAGGGTCGAGCTTTTGGGGGAAGAAAAGGAGCGGGGGCAGCGGACTGTCTTTCTTGACTCTCGGCACCAGCACACGATGGCGACGCAGATATTGCTTTTGGCACATGTTGCAGCGAGGAACCCAGCGCGGAGGAGGTCGAAACTGAACTACAGGCGGTTGTTCTAGTCGACATCGTCGTCGGCCGGGTCCAGCTGCTGCAAGTACTTTTCATTGCTGCAGCCTTCGAGTGGCTCTTAGGATAGCTGGAGGAGCTCGGCCGTGATGCTCCGACTTTTTGCGTAAGCGGCGGGGGATTCGGACAGGAAGATGCGCCAGAACAAGGGGCGTCCGGAGGTGGAGGGGGAGCGCGAACATGATTTTTTACATTTAGATTTACAACCGCTGGACTTTCTCCTGCAGTCGTCGGGGGCGAGCACACCCTCGTTGTTGACTCAGCGCCCTCGCCTGCCTGCTGGCTCTCCTCGAGCTCCCCGCCAGCGCTGACTTGCGGCAGCGAGGATAGCAAACGAATTTCATTTTTAGCACAACCAGGTGAATCCAACCTCTGCTTCGTTTCAGGCGACGCGGCGCTCGATGCCGCGGTTGACGGCGCAGAAGCAGAACAAGCGTCGTACTTAGCGTTAGCCTGCTGCTGATGTTCTGGTGGTGCTGGCGCTGGAAGGGCCACTGGAGCAGGGGGCGCACCACTAGCAGCCGCATCCCACGCAACATCTTGCGATACGGATACGCCCCGCGCGTCCACAGCCATGGGCTGCGCGCCTCCACCACTGTTCGCCGCCCTCGCCACTGCAGCACCGACTGGCGGGTGCGCCGATAGTTGATGTGACTGCTGGGATGTAGCACCACCAGCACCAGCCTGGTACTCCTGCCGCGTAGGATACCCTGCTCCATGTTGTGGACCACACACAAATGCTCCTGGCTGCGACTGCGCCGCGTGTTGTTGCTGCGGTGTGAAGCTGCTCTGATTCTGAGCGTTTCTTGTGTGCGAATCAACATATGTGTTCGGAATTGTGTTCATCTGATACAATTGGTGATTCTGAGCGGGAACAAGCTGCTGCTGTTGATGCTGCTCCTGCAGGTGCCCCGCAGTGAAGAACGTCGGCTGAATGGCGTTATGTGCAGGTGCAGGTGCAGCCGGCGCTTGAGCTATTTGGGAACACGTGTTGTACCCGTGATTATATGCGTGCTGCTGCATCCCGAAATGGGCGTGGCTGTGGACGACAGGCACAAGCTGTTGATGTTGTTGCGCAGCCGCCTGCAAGACATTGTAACCCATAGGCACGACTTGTTGAGGCTGGTGAACTGCTCCTCCACCCGCTCCCACTGGCTGCGCACCTCCTGCGGGCCAGCCGCCAAGCAGGCCATACGCTACGGCTAATCCCTGCTGCTGCGGCTGCATCACGGCCATCCCCGTCGGGTTTGCGTGCTGCTGATACGGGGAAGGATAGGGGGCACCGCCGGCATTTTGCGGGAAGCCGCCGTGCTGGTGGAAAACGCTTGCTGTGCCGAACATGCTTGAGTATTGGTGGAAGAGGATGAGGAAGCATACGACTGTAAATTTAGATCTTCCTTCTTATCTTTGTCCCCCTCCTCCTGCTATACATAGCAACAGGACGACACGCACTCCTTATTCTACTCAGCGCCACTGACGCCCGCGGCATTGTTCATCATACATTAGCTAGCGAGTTACTGCGAGATAGCGAGGAACGACGGATGTTGGTGCGGAGGGAACTAAAGTTCAACAACTTCAAAGAAAATGTTGGGAACTAAATACTATAAGTTGATGATCGCAGACAGATAAAGGCGCTGGGGCTGGATCGAACGGTATCGGTAATAGCGACACGCGAAAGTACTGTACAAGTATTTCGAATTCGGAGATCCTGGACGAGGCAGAAAAACGAGGTGCCGGACGGAGCTCAGCACGAGAAAAGGCAACCTCTGAAGGAGCGTAGGCGTACAATGCTTATCTATGAAGACTTGAAGAAGCGCACAACGTAAAAGTAGTAGCATCATCAAGAACGCAATGGCAATAAATTCTTTGACCTTGTTTCATACTCTTAATTCTGCATTGGTGATGCCCCACGCTATCCCGCCTCTCCCTCCGCGTTCTTGTACATGTATGTTTGTGCGTTGTTTTTAGTATAAGAAAAACGCGGCCGAAGGCTCAGAAACTGGAGTAGCCGATCCAAGTCGGCTGCTCTACTGTGCGGAGTGCGGGTACCGTATAGTCTTGGTAAACGGGCAAAGAAGCCGCAGCATGCATGAGTCAATGTACAAAATGGCATCAAAGGCAAAGTAAGCCGCAGGAGCGGGCTACTTATTCTTTATACGCCTATGAATATGAGCGTAGTGGTAGTCTTTGCAGCAGTCTTTGGTCTCAGGCAGGTTTTTCCAGTATCTATTTCTATGTATACCTACCTACGTCTATCTTCAGATTTCAGGTAGTCGCAGAGGCAGACGGTGCGGCGCAGTGAATCTAGCAGCTCCAGTTCTTCGTAGTACTGTTGCTTGGTCCGAAACAAGTACTGGCGCGGGACGCGACCGAGGAAACTGCAGCCATAAGTTCAAAAAAAGGGGGTACAAGTAGTTTCACGGGAAGAACTCGTCATTTTTTCCTGCATCGGACGAGCCCGCATCCGAACCTTTCGCAGGAGAGGAGTGCGGAGCTCTACTGTCTGCGGCTTCGGACGGCGCCAGGAGCCCACCCTCCGCCAACAAATAATGAGCGACCATCGATGTGGTTTTCGTTTCCTTTTGTGTCTTTGTTTTCGTTTTCGTAGTTCTCTTTATAATATATAATTTTATGTTTACTTCTGTTACTGATGCTGATCGACTTTGACAGGTAGACCAAGTAGTACCAGAGTGTTTTCATTCTTGATATATGCGTTCTTTATTGGACGAGTTGCTTGGCTTCATCTGAGTGACCTTCATGTGTTATGATACATGAAGGTCAATCAGATGAGGCCGATCGTTCTCACTGCGGTCGAGCGACCTACATTGGCATTGCTGGCCCGCCTCAATCAACTTGTCGTTGTCCGCCGCCCATGCTGAATTCCGCTGCTTGGGGGTTCATGGACGAAGCGCCGAATGCCGGCGCTTGTTGATTTCTTGACTGACCTGCTTGTTGGGCCACCGCTTGTAGTTGCTGTTGGGTCATTATCGCCATCTGCATGTGTTCCGCCATCTGCATGTGTTTGAACGCCTCCAGCTGTGCCTGCTGCGCGAGTTGGTTGTACAGCTGGCTGTGATCATGAGGAAACCCCTGCATTTGTTCCATCGGCTTCATCTGCTCTCCCGCCATAGTAGACTGCATCTGCAGGAGCGGCAGCGCCGCCACGACCATGCCTGAAGGAGGTGGGGTAGTGGTAGGGGCCGAAGTCGGGGTACTGGACGCTCCGCCATTCGCCGTCGCAGGCTCTCCTCCTGCGACCATACCTCCGGCGGGAGAGACTTCTCCGGCAGTCCCCGGTGGGCATCCAGGAGCACCACCAACCGCCCCGAACTGCAGCATCTTCATCTGATGGAGCATCTGAGCAGTGGGGGATTGGTTTATCATGCCGTTCATCGGCGATTGCAGTTGCCCTGGCACCGGCGGAAGACCCAGATGAAAAGGCTGCATCGGCTGCATCGTTGCGACGCAGGGGGTAGCGGGGCTCATGCTGCCCACCGGGGTCGCAGCCGGCGACGCTTGCTGGGAACCACCCGGCAGCTGCAGGATGTTCATGGTCGCTCCTGGTGTGCTGGCGCCAGCGGGAGATTGCTGTGCCAGCGGAGAGGACGGCGGCATAAAAAACCCAGCAGCCCCGCCAAACGGCCCCCCGCCGAAAACGGAACAAACGCCTGCAGGTCCGGGTGCGGGGCTAGAGCTAGAACCGCTAGCATGTTGACCACCTCCCGGAGAAGGTGTAGCCCCTGCCGGCGACATGATGTAGGGAACTGCCATGAAGCTCGATCCGGGCATGTTGTTGTACATGCTCATCATGGCGGCAGCTGCTGGTGATGCCTGAGCTTGCAATTGCTGCCGCTGCTGCTGCTGCTGCTGTGCGGCAACGAACCGGTGAAGCACGCGTGGCCGGCGAATCAGCCTGCCCGCCATGCACATCTGACTTGTTCGACAAGAAGCTGCCGAGGCCCTGGAGGTGGAATGTCGGCGAAGCAGCGCCAGGTGCAGGTCTCTCCTTTACCTTTGTTACGATTAGCCTGTTGCACTCGCTCCTGTATGTTACCTCTTCGCCAGGCGGCACCAGCAGGCCACCCGAGTGGCAATCGGACTGGCCGCGATTTCTTCGCTCGGCAGCTGCAGACTGGGCCTCCCAAATCCTCGCCGCCGCGGTCGTGTGATCATGGTGCAAAAACGGACTTCCAGTCCCAGCACCGTCACCACCACCTGTTGAAGCGATTATATCGAAGGTCGTTCAATCTCCTAGGAACCAACACCTGAATCCATCCCCGTCGGAAGCGCTGGCGGTGCTGCCTTTTTTCTTTTTCTATATCTTTCCCTTCCGAGGGCGAGGATTGTTCCGTTGGTTCAAACAAGTTAACAAAAGACCTTGGATCGGGGTCGGCCTTGTCCTCCTCGCCCCACTGGCGCGCTCCACCGCAGGGGAGGTACTGCCACCATGATGCCGAGACGCGGTCCACCTCGTCTTGCGGTCGCCGACCGACACACCTCCCTCTTTCGCTTCATCAAGTACACGACCAGAATCTTCCGCAAGCTGCGGCATAGCCTGCTCAGCCTGCAAAGAATGTGATAGAGAGTGATCTTCATCAATGATGAATCGGAATCCAATAAATTCGCAGCTCAGCATCATGATCTTCGCAGCTCCGCATCATCGGATAGATGTTGAAACCAAAATACTATATTGCTATTCTGACACCCCGTCTGGCTTTGCGTATTTCTATTTTCATGAAGTAGTGCGTACTTATTAATAGTGTTAGTGTCGTGGTAGTATCGTGTACCTACTAGGTACGAAGTAGTATGCATCAATCTACGTATCCATAAAGTACCTGTATGCGTTTTTTCTCGATCAGTTCGTGAATCCTTTGTCGATCCTGATCGGAGCAGAACCCGCCCCCGCCACCCCCCTGCTGGTGGCCGCGCGCCATCGATTTGTACAGAGCATTGGCCAGGCGCCTCGTGGTGCTGAACACTGGTACCGGACTGCGCAACGGGTTAGCCAGCACGATTACAACAGGAGCCACAAAAAAATCATTCCGTTATTAAAGACGCATCTACTTCTTTTGAAATAGTTGCGTGAACGGTCGGCTGCTTTTTTGAGGACTCTATTTCGTTCATTCGGCAGGACAAGTGTTCGGCTTCGTATACTGATCGTGAAGAAGGCAGAGGCAGACCCAGATAAAAGGCAGTGGCCGAGACCCTAGCGGTACTAGCGATAGCGATAGCGATAGCGAAGTACCGATACTACAATTAGGAGCACACCTCTATGCAGCTGTCTTGGCTCGACTCGCGGCGCCAGACACGAAATCTTGACTCTTCCGATGAAGTGTCGCGTCCGGCATGTTGCGATGGGAAAGAGTACGCGAGAGCGAGGCGTGATATGGTTTATCGCGTTCTGGCTAGTTGCCCGCGGCTACTTTGGGTTTCCGTTTGCGTTTCTAAAATATTTTTAGTAGATGTAGATGTGTCTATCCTGTATCGAGTGAATTTTTTTGTGAGCCGTAACGCGATGTTGTACGCCTCCAGCCCGTCGTGATTGTGCGGGGTCTCCCGCAGTTGAAAGATCACCTCCAGGCCGCCCTCCTCGGGAAACCCCAAATGAATGTAGCTGTTTCTAAACATCTTGTTATCCCGCCTGTTGAGTCGAGAATTGTGAATGGGATTGTAGCTAGCTAGGAGCAATGAAAAACATATTTTTGATCATCTGCTCTGGCTCCTGACGGGATTTTTTAGCAACAAGGTTGTTCTTGTTATAAATATATTCGAAATCGTATATCGCATGGAAGGTATGAAGAAGCAGAAATTTATGATGTACGGGGCTAAGATGTGGAGTACGACTGCAAGTGCGACCCGGGCCCGCCTCATCTAAGTCTAGCTTCTAGCACAGCAGGTGCAGCTGCAGGTACCTACGTACGAGTACTTCTACAATGTGGTTCTTAAAAAAAATAAGCGCGCGAGGGCGGATTTAGGTGTAGAACCTGCCATCTCTTGTTTCATGCTCTCGCTCCAGCAGAGTGGTTCTAAGGCATTCTATTTCAGAGACGCCTTCGTCGTTTTCGTGCAGCATGATTGGTAGGAACCGGCTTCCTCCTCCGCTCGTCCCCTCGTCCACGATACCGATGTAAAATTGCACGTCCTTCGACCCATCTAGGTAGGGTATGGACTGCGAGGGCGTAATGAAGCCCACCCCTTTGCTGCCGATGAAGCGGACTATTTTGCCGTGGTACAGGTCTGCGGGACCGGCGGGAGTTGTGCTGCTAGTGCTGGGGCTAGGCTCATCTGGCCTAGCAGAAGTATTTTTGTCCGACGTCAACCGCCGGGCGGTTAAGGCGAACCGCCCACCTCGCGTTGTACTTGTAGTGCTCGTTCCTAAGCTTGTGCTTGCAACTGCTTGCTGCTGTTGTTCGCCGTGGTGAGGGTGCCGGTAGAGCGGCTTTTTTTCCACGACGACCTTTTGTTCGCTCTTCTGGTGCTCCGATGAAGATGAAGTAGCTGAAGTGGCGTCTACGTCGGTTCGCAAAATCCCGACTGGGTGAGGACGCGTAGCAGGGGCCGCTTCAACGTACGCACCGGACTCCGGAGCAGTTGTTGTCTCTGACTCTGTGGCCGCCGGGACCACTTCGAGTCCGACAGATTTGCTCGACGCGGACTTCTTCTCGTCCCCGGCTCCTTCTCCTTGCGGGAACTTGTTCGCGGCCTCCTCGTCGTCAGCCTGACCCTCACGCTGGCGCAAGAAACCACTACTGATGGGTGGAGCTGCGGACACAGGCGTCCCGACCTGCAGAAGTAGCAGTTGTAGCAGTAGGTGCAGAAGTGGCGCTGCAGGCGCTGCACCTCTGAAGACGAATAAAAAACCTCGTCCCATTGTTCTCTCCGATCGCGCGCAATGGACCGGAGCGAGGGGGTACGTAGTACCAAAATCGACCGCTGTGTGCTCACGAGCAGCTGCTGCTCGGGTAAAGATTGTAATGTCAGAGGCGGATAATTGACTAGCAGCTTCGTAGTTTTAATTGAATTCAAAAATGCTGAAGACAAAAGTAGACACAACTCTAAAATTCTCTACTGGTAGGGACTTGAACTCGGTGAGCATGAGCTTCGACTGTGCCAATGCTTCAGACCCACCTGACGGTCGTGAGGGACTTGGAATCACGATTTTGCGAGATTAAGGAGGACACGCGCAGCCGCAGCCGCAGAGGCTATTCTTGAAGATGCATGCGTGGTACAAGTACTTACAACGTCACCGGTTCTTGTTCCTGAGGTGGATCTACTTTGCTCCTTAAAAAACAGCACGCGGAACCGGATGACACGAAATTCTTCTTGAATCAATGAATGAACACGCTCGCGCCTTTTTTACGTTTAGAGCCGGAGGGCTTCTTCATTTTGGCAGATGAAAGCGTTTGCGAAAGCGTTGTCACGACCGGTGGATCCGCAGAAATCCTGTTGTTGAGAGCAGCTGCACGGTGCGATCGTGTTCTTGATGGTACCAGAATGTCTACTATGATCCTGCCATCCGCTTCCAGCACGATGAGAATGACAATTGATGCGCATTTTTATATTTGAAGTATAACGACGACGACGAGGGCGAGGCGTCACAGACTATAAATGAGCCGGCCGTCCTCGGACTTCGTCCAAGGCGATACGGTGTGGTGCGAGCCACGCTTGGGCGGATCTGTGGACTGCGACGTACTACTGGCCGCTTCGGACTCCTCATCTTCGAAAGCGAAGCCCATCTCCCGCAGCAGATCTCGCGTTTTGTACTTCTGCCCAACTGGTACAGGTACTACAGGTACAGAATCTTGATCTGGTACTTGTTCTGACGTGTTCGTGTGCTGCTGCTGCTCCACCTTCTGCGCATTCATCTTCCCGAACGCGAACTCTTCATTGCGACCATGCGGCTGAGTTGCATCGTCAGCCTCAGGAGCTTTTATGCTGAAGTTGATCCCCGCCGAGAGCCCGGCTGTAGGTGTAGAGGGCGTGAAGATCGTACATCTCGCGCGGCCATAGCCGCTTCTATACGGACTGCACCACGACCTCCCCAAAGAACCTGCTCTCTCAACAAAGGCGGTCGAGTCCCAAACCTGCAGCTCCTCTCTCGAAGGCGGCCGAATCCAGGCGAGATCCACGCCCTCGTTTTTCTCCTGTTGCGTTGGAGCATGTTGGCCACCTAGCACTTCTACAGCAGCTCGTCCAGGAGAAACTCCTACTCCCAGTCCCACCTCGCAGGGGACCTCGTGGACGACTACATAATCCTCGGGTCGACGTCGTGGGGCCAGCGTGTACTCCTCGGGTCGTCTTGGGGCCAGCGTGTCGTGATCCGCGGGTGCTGGGGCGCTCAGCGTGTAATCCTCTGGTCGTGGGGCCAGCGTGTCAACCGCGAACCGCGGAACCTCTGCGACCTGGTGGAAACCGGCACCGCCCCGCGTTGTGGACACAGGAAAATCCAGCAGACGTTTTCCGTCACCGCGGTGGACATCGACATGCACACGATCTACTCGGTCGTCGCCACCGTGTGGTGCTGCTGGTGAGCTCGTTTCCGTACTGCTCACGACGCCTGCGATAGTCGCCGGCCGGAGGCGGCTCCTTGCGGCGTAGGTGGCTCCGCCCAAACCGAGTGGCGCTGTGGTACAACTACGCTGGGGTGACGAGATTATATCGGGCGCATCCGGCAGCCGAAACGATTTCAACTTTCCCGTGTACGAAGACGAAGATCGTCCTGAAGCAATACTCCCGGACCGCGGGGAACAAATGGGAAAGTTGTTCATCTGCGTCCCACATCCAGTTCCAGGATCAGAGGACATGATTGTCACAGGTCCTCCTCCGTCGTTCCGTGCTTCCTCGGTCCACCAAAGCGGCGGCTTCCGCGAGTGGGGTCGTCGGCAGCAAGCTGTCGCATTCGTGCGCCGCGACAGGAACGGTCGCGTGTCCTTGGTCTTGTCACTGAACTGGAGCCGCTTCCGTCGTCCACGACTTCGGTACGCATCCAAGTCGCTGTCCAACCTTGCCTGCCGCTGCTGTTCGCGCCGGGATCGCGAAGGGGAGTAGATGTTGGCATTTTTGTTCTCATACTCGTCGTGATGTTCCGTCTGCGCCGCGCGAGGGCTAGCACCACCAGCAACATCCACACCAACTGTTCGGCGGCTGGGCGAAAAGCTGAAATCGCCTCCTCGCGTCAACACACGACTGTTTTCGGCGCCACTGATGGAGAGGTATTCTCCGCAAGGCGTGCCTCTGTGTTCGGCGATTGATTTCGGAGGGGGCCCGCCGCCGAACAATGCATCGGCTACTTTTCTTCGACTTTGAGCTCGACTTTCACTCTTACCAGCGGCAGAGGTAGAGGCAAGGACGTTTACCAGCACGAGGACCTGTTGTTTCCTCGGTTCGCGGGGCTGAAAAACGTGCCCCAACGGTAATTCCGTACTAAATCCCAGTTGGCGCGAAGGGGGACTCATTCTATTCCTGTTTGTTCTCTTTCTGAGCAAGCTCGCGCTGGCAGATCGAGAAATTAGGAGATGGAAGACGAAGCGCAAACCAGCAACAAGTGCAATTCATTCATTGCTTGCGCTTGGTCGCTCTCGCTACGTCGCAGTAAAAAATTGTGTGCGCTGGGAGTGGTAGAGGAGAGGTACAACATGTTTGTAGTTATCAGCGGCCAGGAGGTGGAAATAAGAAAATTTAGAAGCTGCAAAACTTAACTACCAATGCTCGGCCCATTTCCGCGGCCACGTTATCGGGGTTGCTACGTCGGAGACGGACGTATTCGTGGTCATCGCCACGTGAACGAGGCATTGCGAATGCATCAATCAATTCAGTAGGTTCTGGTCGTTTAATAATGAAAAAATCCACATCGATTCACTAGGTGCAGACTCGAATTGGTTCTATCTCATTCATAGGCTCAACATCGACGCACAGAAGGCGACTACACTTTCACATACATGTACAAACATGAGCCGGTGTGCCCCTGGACGGAAACAACAGAACCGACTGAATGATCACGAAAAGCACCTTACGCTTACGCGGAACATCATTCAAGTGGGAATCAACCGTGTGCGAAAAATGAGCTGGGACGGAATCTGAAACGTGATAAACGGCTGCAGCACGCGGACCGCCTGCACGGGGACCAAGCGAACGCGAAGAGAAACCATCCTCGTACTTGGCTTCCTTTGATGTTCATGCATTACGCATACGCACGACAGAAGAAACTACTATACAGAACATCGAAGTCGAAGATCCCGAATCGCAACCGAGTCACCTTGTTCACGCACCAACGGTTGTATGCCAGAAATTCAGATATCCACCTCAGTCGTTCATGTTTACATTGTCCTCATCGAGGAGGACGCCGCTTGTTCGGTCCACCATCGGCTGTTGCTGGTGCCCGAAGTGGAAGGCTGACTGCGCAGCAGCCCCAAAAGTGCTGGGTACAACCATATCAACCGCTCCCCCCTTGTCCTTCTGGAGTTGTAGATGATCCTCGTCCGAGCTGAGGCTATCCAGGTAGAGATTTTTGCTCCGACTCCGCATACTTCCCCCCGCCACGCGGTTGTAAAAATTCGTCGTCGTTGTGCAGCTCCCTTCCGCAGCTACAGCGCTGCTGGCTCGCATTGCACCCATGGGAAGTCCAGCCCCGTTCAACTTCGCATTTGGTTCCGCCCGTGCTTGGGCACTACTTCTCCTTCCGAATCCAGCAACTCCATCTTTACCGGAACCTCCACCAGTTCCACCATCGACGACGGGGATGCAAACGTCGGTGGGCGCGGCGGCTCCGTCCCCCGAAGAGTTGTACCACGAGTCAAATCCCGACGGCCTTGTGTGCGCCAACGACTTCAGCGGCGTAGTGGAGATGGTTTTGTTGGCGAAGAACGACGTATCGTTTATTATCGTATCGTTCATCCTGTCGTACGCCTCCCGCAACTCCGCTTCCCAGCTTTCTATGGCGCTCGCGAACCTCGCGGCTCGTTCCGCCGCGATGTTCAGCGCCTTGTTTTTCGAACTTGTTCCGGACGAGGACAACTTGCTCCTGCTTTTGCTTTTGCTTTCCCCCCTTTCATCGCCAGCGGTTGGTCCGAATCCGCGTCCGCCGTGGTAGACGTTGGACAACTGCCCGAACGCGATTAGCTCTGCTATCCGCGGACAACCACTCTCCTCGAACTTGCGCCAGGCGTCCACGCGCGAGGACCACAATGTAGTTGAGGATGAGGACCACAGGTTGCCTACCTGTTCCAGTGCGGGATGCAGCACGGACAAGTGGAAGCACGTCTCCAGCGTCTTCACGCAGAAAGCGATCAGCAGGGGATCCAGGGTGGCCGCCGGCGACTGCAGCAGGTCGCAGTACGCTCCGACGACCCCGTACTCAACCACGAGTGCGTGTACTTGGCCCAGGTCGGCGGCCTCGAGCACGTGCGACAGCGCCAGCGCGCACTCCCGCTGCGCCGCATCACTGGCCGTAAGCGTCCCGTTGATCACGTCGCGCAGGACGCAAACGCCGTCGTAGGGGGACGCTGGCTGCGTGTGCGTCTCGTCGTGCGCCGCGTGATCAATGCCATCTTGCTCACGACTGATACTTCGGCTGACGCTGTTGCTGGTACCCGGCGCTGGCGTGACCGTACGAACAGCAGGTGCGGCCCCGCCGCGGTCCATGTTTTCGTTCATCTCCGCAGAGTCATCCGCCAGGATCTCTTCGACTGCGTCAACAACACGACCAGAGGCCCGCGGCGCTCCATGATTATGAAGGTTCACTGCGACGTCGCTCGCGGCCCCCTGCTTGCTGGAGCTGCGGGAGCGGTTCTTGCGGATTTCCTCCTGGAACAAAAAAATGTCGGGATGGACCTCGGCGTCCGGCACCGCAATCACGGAGTCGACCCCCTTTGGCGACTTCCGCAGGGGCCCCGTGACAATCTGCATGCCTGGGTTTGCGTTCGGGTCGTTTAACGAGGCTGTCCAGAACTCGGACACGAACCGCGTGCCCGCCACCGAGCAGAGAAAGGCCGCGCACTCGCGCTTGTGCTGGGCGAGCTTCTTTTCCGACGTGTAGCCATGCGCGCCCATGTTGAACGCAAACCCGTCCTCGATGTGGGTCAGGGTGCTGGGGTGCGGCTCCTGCGAGTTCTTCGACCGGCGCCGCGTGCTGCGCGGCGCGGACTTGCGCCCCATAGCGTGGTCCACGAACAGGGAGGCGAGACCGGGCAGCTTCTCGTACTCGGCAATAGCAGCAGCGGCGAGCAGTTCGTGATTTGCTTGTGAGCCGCCCCCTCGGCCTGCAGCTGCTCCGCGCTGGCTTCCGCTTTGCAGCCGGGCCTGCTTCTTCAGATTCTGCATTAGTTCCTCCAACCTGCGGCCTTCCGGAAACTTCAGAAACGCGAGCATGGCTGGGAATAACTGCTTCGTCTGCAGAACCAGCCTGGTGAAGGTGCCGGAGACGAGTGGAGCCTCACCGCTGGTGCTGGCCGCAGCAGAGGCGCTGGCGTGTCTTCGCTGGTAGGGGTACCGGTTGTACCCCTGCGCCTCGCCGGGACAGGACACAATCGCGGCCAGAATCTTTGTCACCACCCAACGATTCCGCATGCTGTGAAAAAAATGGCACAACAGCACGTCGACCATGGCGCTCCTGCCAGTTCGGTTCGTCGCCGGGGTCGTTTTTTCTTCATCGCCCTGCTCCAGCATCCTCGCTGTTTCGTACGGGTTTACTTGTCCTCGCTCGAAGAACAGCTCGATCGCCGCTCGTGCCTCCCGCGCCTGCCCCGCGTCATACAACCTGCCGGACTCTTTATTTTGTGGGTCCGCCCCCATATAATCACCTCCTGTCGTGGAGGTCGAAGCTGCTTCCGGCGGGGGCCGCGAGGGCGCCCCGGGCAACGCGGCACTACTCGACGAGCCTCCGCCCGCCACCTCCCCGCCGCCCGGTCCTGGTGTCACCAGGTAGTTCAGGCCCCACAGCGCTTCGTAGACCAGGTCTTCATCTCCGTCGGCGAAGACCGCGTCGCAGAACACCTCGAACGCGGCGGCGACTTTCCCTCCCACTGGTTTCGGGGTTCCGCGGCACAGGTTGCCCAGCGTCCACATCAGGTTGCGCGCGCAGTCCCGTTTTTTCGCCGCGGTCCAGTCGGCCAGGTTCGGAATCGTGAAGTAGAGATCGCGCAGCAGCGGCACCGCGCCGTGTTCTAGCAACAGGTCGCGGTACCGCGGCCCGTCGCCCGCCACGTTGCCGATCGCCCACACGCATTGATCGCACACGCGCGCGTCCAGCGCGCGGTCCGAACGCAGCACCTGCAGGAACGCCTGCAGCCCGCCATTCTCCACCACCGCCGCGGTCTCCGGTCCTTCCCCCGAGGCGATGTTGGTCAGGGACCAGCTCAGCTCGAACCGTAGGTCCTGGTCATCGGTCTCGACCATCAGCCGCACCAAAGCCGGGACCATGCCGGCGTCCACACACTCGCGGATCGGAATGTCGCGGTCGCGCGCGAGCCGCTGCCGCGTCTCGATCGCCACCGCTGCGAGCATGCGCGGCTCGACGAGAAGGCTACCTGTCGCGGCTACCTGTAGTGCGTGCGCCAGCTCCGGAATACTTGCGACCTTGCACCAGCCGACGCACTGCGACGCCGTGAGCGTGCCGGGGGTAGGTAGCGGCCTCAGTTCGCTTATGCCGTCGTCTGCGCTCATGTTGTCGTCCGCCTGTTCGGCACTGCCGCTAAGGTCTTGCTCCCCGTTGGAGCCACCGCTGGCACTGCTGTTGCTCCCCGCGTTCGCAGCAGCTATCACGCTCGCGGGGAAAATCTCCATCGACGGCGAGCTAAGGTTCAGAATACGGGAGGAAGGCTGGAAAGGAGACGAAGACGGCGAGGAAGAGTAGATCCCTAGGTTCTCCGCGAAAAGCTCCTGCATGCGCCTTTCGGAAGGGTCCGCCTCGTGGGTTTCCGAAACCATGGGCGGTGGAACTGCGAAATTCATTCCCAGACTGGCTGTCGCTCCGTCGGCTTCGGCAGCAGAGGGTCGGCCGGGCGGAATCGGGACCGAAACGACTGGAGGTACCGAAATCTGACTTGATGCGGCCCACGAAGAAGCAGCTCCTCCTGGAGTAAGAGTCCTTTCCTCTGCCCCGCCCTGGAGTGCCTGCCTTTTCTGATCGAGCCTGTCACTCTTGTCCCGTTTCCGCAAGCTGATAATCCCCTCCTCATACCGCTTCTGGCGCTCCTCCTGGAGGTCGATACCGCTCTTGAACTGCTCCCGCCGCCGCGAACGGAAGTCGCGGGCCGGGGCACTGTCGTCGTCCATGACCCTGTACCTGTTCGCGTCACGCTAAAATCCTCAGGACCTCCGGCCTCCCAATAGTGACAAAAAAAGTTCTGCCCTCGCACCATGAAGACCCCCTTGGCCTCCTCTCGGGGCCAGCGGCTGCTGCTGCCTTTGCTCACAATCAGAATCACAATCACATCCCCAGATACTAGTACCCATTCTCCCGAGCGCCGCTGCACGCTTGTTCTCCATCTACCACGAAGCTATCGATCACTTTGTTTAATGCTCGGACTTTTTCGTGAAAAATAGCAAGGGGTATTCAGGATGATAAAGTAGCCGGGTAGACAACAATTGGGCTCGCTGCTGGGTCCTGAAAAGCAACAGATGAAAACAAACAAGGATAAAGGTCGCGAGGAGTAAGTACTTCACCACAAAGACCTTCTCCTGCCTCCTTTCACTAACCTTCCTCCGCCATCCTTGACGCACACGCCCGCGATGTTGACTTAAGGTTGACAGTACTTGAACTTGATTCATCCGTGGGTGCCACGAAGACCACGTCCTGTTCACCGCCGATTTTCCGAGGATTTTTCCACCACGTTCAACTTCACGATTCTCTTGGCATATCCGAGTTCTTTCAGGAAAAGATTGCAGGGCAAAATGTCATTCACGTACAGAAGAGTGACCGAAAGCTAGTGCCGTACGTCTCTTTGTTCTTTGTTCGCCTACACTTCCGACATGAAGGTTGACATAGTACGTTTTGCCACGACGTTCACACAACGACGACGGTTCAACATTTTCCTGAAGATCTTCAGCAGAGAGGACGCTGCTCGTACAGCATGCTCGGCTTCAGCTTCGGGAAGGGGAATGGCATGGGTTCTATCACTATCTCAGGTTCGACGATTCATGAATGATTGAAACGAAGGGCAAGCAATCAAATAATCGTTCACTGCCAGCCCCAGCACAGCCACTGGGCAGTACTGGCTCTCTGTTATTTTTGTCTGTTGTATTATAGTTCGTTTTGTTTTGTCACTGCTGGACCTGGAAGAATGTAGTTCGATTCACTTTGCACCTGGATGAATGTAGGTGGATTTAGTTTGATGCAATTAGCCAGACTACGTCGGCACTGTCTTCTAACTGTCGTCAACAAATCCCCTAAACTATGAACAAAGGACTGTGCTCGCTATCTTCGATCAGGTCGCTACACTAGGATGCTGTCCAAACTGTACTGCTGGAAGCTTTGAATTTGTGTTACAATAGGTTTTTGTTAATTTTATTCTTTTAGTCTTTCCCTTTTTTTTACAGCAGGATGAAGATCATACATCTAGCGTGAATGACGACTCAAGGTTTCAGGTCGTACTTCGCCATCAGCCTGTGAAATTTGATTTGGCCGACATCCCGGCTCTTCCTGCCCCTCCCAGCTTTCTTATCGGGGCTCACTTCATCAGCGGGAGCATGGTCCTTTTCGACTTCATCTTCCGCCTCGGCTTCCTCCAATTTTCTTTCGTTTCGAGCCCTTTTTGCGGCAGATTCGTCGAAGAAGATGCTCGCCAAAAAGGATTTCGCGGGCTTAAGTGCCGACGCAGCTTCCCTTATAAGCAGGTCGCTGCTCGTTGTATTGGCGCAACTTGTTTGGGGGTCTTCTGGCCGCGCTGGCACTGGCCCGCCGCCGCCTCTTGATGGGGTACTAGTTTTGGAGGATGAACGGGAGGTCGAGGTTCCTCTTCCTCGTCCAACTAATATCGTGTCGCAACCGGGCCCGGGCGCCGATTGGCGCGGTGTAGTCGGCGGCGCTCCAGCTCCTCCCCTTGCTAAAGCCGCACGTGTAATTGCGGAGCCTCCTCTTCGAGCCTGTTGACCGCCAGTGCGCATTGGGTGCGTGTGCGGTTGTGCCGCCGCTGGGGACACCGCATCGACGTTCGTCTTGTTGGCTTGAAGATGTTTGCCCGACGACTCGTCGCGACGACGAGGATTCTCGGATCCAGCACTCAGCTGCGGCTCTTTCTCTCGGTCTTTGTGATTGTGTCTGCAGGTACTAGCAAACGCGGACACGGTTTTTCCCTCAGCACCACCATTCTTCGAACTTCTCGTCCTCGTGCTGGTCGGGCCATTCTCCTTCTCCCTACCTTCTTCCTTCTGGGACGCGGCATGCTGACGGTCTAGCTGGAGATTTGGTTTTGGTTCCGTGGTTTCTGGTTCAGGGTCTGCAGTCGCGCTAGCTCCCCCTCTTGGTGCGGTTTTTGTAGCTGGTGCCGAGCGCTGCGTTGCCGGTGTTGTTGCTGCTGAGCTCCCTCCCGCAGTTGAACGTGGTGTGGTGACCACGCCGCGTGGTGTAACTGCAACCGGCACCAGCCGCACCTCTCGAGGCGTCGTAGTCGCAGCTGCTGTTGATCATGTCGAGATATTCAATATTCTTGTTGTAGGCTCGTTAGGTAGTCGTCGCGTCGCCATATTCTTTTCTTTATCATGTTCCTGCAGGAGGTCGAATTTTCATCTGCACACCTACACATCGAACTCGCCTACCCCCACCAACACCAAGCAAAAGCATGTACTATGATCATGATAGACAGACATAGAGATACAACTTCCATACTTAAGATACTTGTTGCCGCGGCTGCGGAGCTGTTCCGGTCCCTGAAGAAGACGCAGCTGTGTTCCTCCCGCGCGTGTCCGCAGGGGCAGTGGGAACTGCGGACTTTTAGTTCGAACCTCTCACAGTACTGCCCGTTCAGGCACAGTGAGTAGTTCAGCCCGGTGTGCAACCGTAACGGATGGCCACAGTTTGCGCACAGACTTGCATCCCGGATCACCATACAATCCTTACCGCAGATCTGGCGGGGTGGAAGTGGATTTGGATAGTACACGGTGCGATAGTGTACTCG